>AWOL01S0017333.1:72746-88438 GCA_000715115.1 Nicotiana otophora
GACGGTTCGATCGGGTTATAAGCTGACGTTTTCACAGGGCTCGATCATGACGTATGTGATAGTTGTCCCATCGATTTAGTCTTTTCAAGGTATTTAATGCATGTCAGATGGTGTTCGGCCACCTCTGATATTAAACCGTCACGATGCAAGCCTATAAATAACCCATCCATCTAACATTTACCACTTTTACATCTTTTACTCTTCCAAATTTTCTTACCCTTTCTCTCTATTCCGCCACTTGCAGAGCCATCTGCATCAATTTTTCATCTTCCTTTGCCTTTCTTTCTCTTATATCACTGGCCAAAACTTCAAAAACTGTACCTCAGAAGGAGAAAACTTCTTCTTCACGACCGTCCGACGAGAAGGCGCTGGTGGAGCCGCCTACCTATGAGTATGTTCCCGGCCCGTGTACTCTGAAGATCAATTTTAAGGTTGAGAATCCTTCATCTGTTCCGGATCGATGTGAGCATATGTCGATGTACATGTGCTCGATAATGGAGGGTCATCTCAAGGCTGTGAGGAAAGACTGCAAGTGGGGTTCCGAGGTTGTGTTGCAAATTCCCTCCCCCGAAGAGAGCGTCATCACCCATGTGGAGGGTTTTTTAAGTGTTTACACTTACCCCTTCACGTTGGGTCCAGTCGACCCGGTGATCATCAATTTTTGCAAGAGATATCAGGTCACCCTTGGTCAAATTCATCCCTCTCTATGGCGTATAGTAACCTTACTTTGCTTCTTCTCCAACAAGGCCGGGGGGCTGGAATTTTCCATGAATTACCTCATACGACTGTATCGGCCACAAATCTTTCGAGGACTAATCAGGCTTCATCGTCGGGCATCGAAGGCTTTGATGTCGAGCATCGACGAAGACAAGGATCGGGGTTGGATGGGCCATTATATCCGAGTGAGGACCCGTGACCTCATTCCGAAAGAGAAGATACCATTCCCCGAGAAATGGAATTTCGACCGTAAGTGGTTTTCATAAGACGTTGCTTTTCGTATCTTTTTCCGATTTTATCTGATATCTTTCTCCGATATACAGCTACCCCTTGGATGCCACAAGCGGTACCCGACCTCGAGAATTGGGTTCTGAAGTTAGCCTCGACTTCCTCTTATGTCGAACGTGTTTGGCGTGATTTGGCAAAAGGTAGATGGGAGGCCAAGAATCATGGTAAGGGTTACTTCTCGTGTTCTTCGAAATATTTTTTAACCAAGGATGCCGTTTTGAGGCCTTCGAGTGGTGAAGAAAGAACCAAGTCTCCGGTCCCGGAACCGGGGAAAGATAAGAAGCGAAAAACTGTCTCTCGGCCAGAGGACCCCAAGCCCAAAACTCGAAGATTGAGGAGGAAGGCAATCGCTCTTTCGATGGACTCGGTCCAACGACTGAGAGAAGAAGAAGAAAAACAAAAGATGATGTCTCGGCTTTGGTGATCCGATCTGCGAAAGCTATCGCGGTCGCCAGAGTTTCTGAGCCGATGGCGGCTGTACCGGTCGGGGTTGATTCTGGTACCCCGAGTCTTGATTATATCATCCCGAGCGATTTGCTTGGGACCATGACAGTGGGTTATTTTCCTTCTCTTCCAACCTTTTTTGAGGAGGCGTTAAAGGAGGCTCGAGAATTGAAGACCCCCGATATAGGCGGGGGTTCTAGTGTAGGGGACCCTTTTCGGGATTTCTTTAATGGAGTCGATGATGCCTCCGACATTGGTGATGCTTCTCTTCTCCTAGAGGAGGCCCAATGTTTCATTTCTCGGGTAATGATTTTACTGTACTTAGTTTCTTCGTTCTTTTCCAAACTTGACTTGTGATCTTTCCCTACAGCGCAGGCCATTAGTAGGTTTCGAGTCGACCTCAGCCAGTGCGAGGTCGAGCTTCAGAAGGTCTCGGGGGAGAGAGATGCCCTGCAGCTTTTTTGTAGCCAAAAGGACGAGGCTATAAAGGACCTCCAAGCAGATTTGGCTAAGGCTCTTGAAGAAGAGGCCGAACTAGATAAGCAGGTGAGCCTCGTTCTGTTATAGTATGGGTTTGACTCAAATGTGGAAGTTAACCCTTCGTTATCTCAGCTGCAGCAAAAGGTTGAAAAGATCGGGTTACTTCGGGAAGAAGTCGATCAAATCAAGGCTGAATATAATCAGTGGAAGGAGACTATCGACCGCCTGGTTGCGGAAAAAGAAACCATCTTGGCCAAATTATTATCGGCCGATGTTCAGTTTTGAAGCGTCAAGCAAAAGGGTTCGGCTCAGGCTAAGAGGATCGAGGAGCTTGAAACACGGCTTGTTGAGGCCAAGGCGGAGGTTGAGTTGTCGAAAGTCATGGCGGACAAGTCCATTGCCATGTATCGGGCTGATGCTGAGGCTGCTCAGATGGAGGCATGAGAGGCGGCGGATACTACCGACACTCGAGAACATTGGATTGCCGAACTTGCTAAGTGTCGGTCTCAGAGGGAGACCCTTGAGAAGATACACGCTCGAGGTTTCGACCTTGCTGAAGAGATAAAAAAGGCTAAAGGGCTCGAAGTTGAAGCTGAAGCCTTGGCTTCTGATGGCGATGATGATGATGATGATGATGATGATGATGGTAGTAAGAGCAGATCTGAGAACGGGGGGGATCCCGATAAAGAAGATACCGCTCCTGAGGATGACCAAGAAGTTTAGTCCTTAGGTTTTACGTTGTAATCAACCATGTAGATAATTTTGTATATTGATGATTCTGCCGACTTGCTTCTGTTTCGTGAAGATTTTATTCACGCATTTATGAATGTTTTTACAAGGATCTAAACAACTTAATCGAATTTGGACTTCGTAGTCTCTATGATTGATCGAGTGCTTTTTCAGACTTGAAGTGATGTAGCCCTTAGGCTTATTAGTTGAGTCAATGGTTTGAAATCGAAGAAATATAGCCTGTAGGCGTAATGGTCGAGTGAGTGCTTGCTTGAACTCAAAATGAAAGTAGCCTGTAGGCTTATTAGTCGAGTGAACGATTTGAACTCGAATTAATGTAGCCCGTAAGCGTAATGGTCGAATGAGTGCTTGCTCGAACTCGAAATAAAAGTAGCCCGTAGGCTTAGTCGTCGAGCGAATGATTCAAAATCGAAGTAATGTAGCCCGTAGGCATAATGGTCGAGTGAATGCTTGCTCGAACTCGAAATAAAAGTAGCCCATATGCTTAGTTGTCGAATGAATGATTCGAACTCGAAATAATGTAGCCCGTAGGCATAATGGTCGAGTGAGTGCTTGCTCGAACTCGAAATAAAAGTAGCTCGTAGGCTTATTAGTCGAGTGAACAATTCGAATTCGAATTAATATAGCCCGTAGGCGTAATGGTCGAGTGACTGCTTGCTCGAACTCGAAATAAAAGTAGCCCGTAGGCTTATAAGTCGAGTGAATGATTCGAACTCGAATTAATGTAGCCCGTAGGCGTAATGGTCGAATTTATCTTAATTCTGTTTGCGCAATAAATCTCCAAATAGAGGAATTTTTCTTGGGTATAAGATGTCGGTAAAGAGGAGAACTTTCTTTGCAAGTCACTATATATGTGTTCATGTTTCGTGCCTGGGTCTGGGCCAACAACATGAGCATGGTTTGTTTTAACCATTTGGCTCTTACAACTTTTCCTAATGGAACCATGTTATTGCGAAATAAATTTCTTGCATCTGAACTTGATACATTTGAGGGCCTAATGCCCCCCCAGTATTCGAGGTCGATTGTAAAGAGGCCTCAGATACTGTTGTAAGTGCAACACGATCATTGGTTGCCTCGTTAAAAACCTTGCCGAAAAACCCATTTGGGATAAAACCGGTCTAAGGAAAAAAGAGTGCAACGCGTGCTTTCAGATCTATGGCTTCGTATCGAAGGATCCATCTTAGCTCCTGATCGGACTTATGCAGGGGTCAGTTTTGAAATGTAGATGAATATGGAGGGGTCGTACCTTAGCAGTAGTATCGTTTTAGATGTGACACTTTCCAATTACTTGATAGTTGTTTGCCGTTTATAATATCGAGCATGTATGATCCATTTCCGGCGTTCTCGAGAACCTGATATGGTCCTTCCCAGTTCGGTCCTAATTTTCCTTCGTTTGGATTTCGGGTATTGAGGGTGACTTTCCTTAGCACTAAGTCCCTGGGCTTGAAATGGCGGACCTTGGTTCTTCGATCATAATATCTTTCGATTCGTTGCTTTTGGGCGGCCAATTGGACGAGAGCAGCTTCTTGTTTTTCGTCCGATAATTCGAGGCTAGTGTTCATAACCTCGTTATTTGATTCTTCTATTGTGTATCGAAATCTGGCACTGGGTTCGCCGACTTTGACTGGTATCAATGCTTCGGACCCATATACTAAGGAGAACGGGGTTGTCCCCATACTAGATTTTGACGTCGTTCGATATGCCCAAAGGACTTCGGGTAGGATTTCTCTCCACATTCCTTTAGCGTCGTTCAGCCTCTTCTTTAGGTTCTGAATGATGGTTTTGTTCGTTGACTCGGCCTGTCCCTTCCCACTGGGGTGATACGGTGTTGATAATATCCTTCTTATTTTATGATCCTCGAAGAATTTTGTCACTTTGCTGCCCACAAATTGTTTCCCATTGTCACATACTATTTCGTTGGGTATCCCGAATCGACATACGATATGATCCTAGATGAAGTATATAACTTCTCTCTTTCTTACTTTCTCGAACGCATGTGCTTCGACCCATTTAGAAAAATAGTCAGTCATAAATAAAATGAATTTAGCCTTACCTGGTGTCGATGGCAGAGGGCTAACGATATCCATTCCCCATTTCATGAATGGCCATGAGGATAGGACTGAGTGAAGTTGCTCTCCGGGTTGATGGATCATTGGTACAAAACTTTGACATTTGTCACATTTTCGAATAAATTCATTCGCATCTTTGCCCATATCGATCCAATAATACATTGCTCTGATTATTTTTCGGACTAATGGATCGGCACCGGAGTGATTCCCACAAGTGCCCTCGTGCACCTCACGTAGGATGTAATCGGTATCTCCTGGACCCAAGCATACTGCTAATGGTCCATCGAATGTCCTTCGGTATAGCGTTCCATCTGAAGCCAGTGTGAATCGAGCAGCTTTGGTCCGTAGGGCCCTTGACTCTTTATGGTCCGATGAGAGCTTTCTAGGGGTGGGCGTTCGGTCGGTTCAGTTCGGTTTGAAGAAATTCGGTTCGGTTATTTGATTTTCGATTTTGTAAGAGTAGTAACCGAAACTGAACTGAAATAAGTTCGGTTTAGTTCAGTTTTATAATTTCGGTTCGGTTTATTTCGGTTCGGTTTTTAGTTTGAACATATCATATTGGGCTTCTTCTACGTATTAATTGGACTAACTAACTTGTTGATTTTTTTCAAAATTGCGGACTTCTTGTGTTGCTTGAATGTGATAAATCATAAATCTATTCTTTTATTTAGATAAATCTGATTTGTGTTGCTGGGGAGTATTCTTGATTAAAAAATCTGATTTGTAGAGAAAATATACTATAATCTTAGTAACACAAATATAGCAATAAGGACTATTATCTCCCAGAAACCTTTTGGTCTACCAAGAATCAGATAAAATCATATACATTTTTTAAAATATACCAAGATGCCATTTCTTCTAGAGCGAACAGTAGACCACCAACAGGAGCTCGAAAAGCAGCAACCATCTAGTTTATTTATAAAAACACATGCCAATGTGATAATTTGCACATAATCAAGAAACGGAATACCCATATCAAATTCAATATGCAGCAACATATATCCAATATTCAGCCATGAGAGAACAAACAATCCATAATCTATGCTGCTTTGCTGCCAAAAACCTAGAAATATGCCAATGTGATAATTTGTACATGAACTTCATTCATTATATCCAAAAGTTAGCTTGAGCAGCTAGTAGGAAATCACTGCTTAGTACAAGCAATATTACATAACCAAAAGAGTAATCTAGAAGTTAGAAAGTTTTCCTGCTGCTGAAGTCTCAAAACTAGCAAAATAACTACATTAAGTACTACTGCAGCATCAACTTTTCTACCAAAAGAGCTCACTAGCAAGTTATTACTGCAGCATCACTTGTCTATTTACTTGTTGATCTAAGCATTTACGAAGATGATACATAATCCGTAAGTTCCATTTAGGCGCCATGATCAAACCTTTGCAAAACAAAAGACATAATTATAAGTCAAAAACACAATTGATTTATAATAAAGTATATCAATGTTATACCATCAAATATACAGAAGGTTATCAACTTACCACACATGCCACAGGTTGCAACTATATGTCAATAATAGTTGAATCTTTTGCACAATTAGCCAAATCTAAGGAAAATATTGAAGAAAACTTTGTCATGCACCAGTGTTAAGTAAACTATTTGTAATATAATAAATGCAAAATACAAAATAATTACCAAGTTCCAGTTATTCTAGGTACTCCAAGTCTTCCTCAACTTTAATAGGAATAGGTTCACTTCTAAGCCAATCTTGAAGACAAATAAGATATTGCACCAGTTTAGGCGTCAACGAACTCCTAAACGAGTCAAGAATGCGACCTCCAGTACTGAATGCACATTCTGATGCAACACTTGAAATAGGAATGGCTAACACATCACGAGCCATCTCTGCAAGAATGGGAAATCTAGGCTCATTGATTTTCCACCACTTTAAGATTTTAAACTCATCCGTTTCAGGCTCAATATCTTCAGCAAGATATCTATCTAACTCTGATTTAGCACCTAAACCTCCTGTCACTTCCTTATGTTTCTCAAATTCCAATTTCGTTCTCATTGTTCCTCTTTTCAAAAAGCTACCATAACCACTCACGGTAGCTGTTGTGTTTCCAGACGAAGCAGATGTAGATCCTTTTGAATTTTTCTTTACATAATAATCAAACAAAGAATCCATATAATTTTTCACTTCTAAAATTAATTTCTTCCCTTCTTTTTCTCCAAACATCCTCACAATTGCAAAAGAAACATAGTCAAGCTTGTTACGGGGATCCAAAATTGATGCAATAAAGATCATATTGTTCATTTTTCAGGTTCACCCCAATACTTGACATATTTTTCTTTCATTTTTTTTGCCATTTCTCTCAAACTAGCATCTTCATGTTCCATTCACTCTTTTAAAATAAGATCAAGCTCACAAATTTCAACAAAATATACATTGAAAGTGACATAAATAGAACCAGATACCCTCAAAGTAAGCAAATAACAAGTTTCAGGAAATTTTACCATTATTCTCACATTATCCCAGTCAGCACTTGTGAGATCACCTGCACTAGTTCCATCTTCACATACATAGGTACGAAGATGATGCAACAATCCAGTATTAAAGAAACTATATTTGTCAAAGGCAAGCTCAAATTGTTATGCTGTGTCTAACATCATGTATGTAGAGTTCCATCGAGTAGAAACATATAAGCATAATGTTCTCTTGGAAGTTAACTTTTGAGATTCACAACATTCTTTAAACTTTCTAATCCTAGCGGGAGATAGTCTAATGTATCTCACAGCTTGTCTAACTCTCTTGATAGAAACACCAATTTCTTTCAACCCATCTTGTACAATGAGATTAAGTATGTGAGCCATACATCTAACATGCAGGTGTTTACCATTCATTATATTAGTTCCCCAAGTAGTCAATTATTTAGACACTTCTCTTACTGTGACATCATTGGAACTAGCATTATCTACCGTTATAGTAAATACATTTTTCAAACCCCAATCAAGCAAGCAATTAGTAATAACCGCCGCCATATCAACACCCTTATGACTAGAGATAGGACAAAAGTTTATTATCCTTTTATGCAATTTCCAATCATTGTCAATAAAGTGAGCAGTAAGACACATATAGTTTATTCTTTGTATAGAAGTCCAAGTATCTGTTGTAAGATAGATGTTTGGACGTGCTTCATTGAAGGACTTCTTCAAACTTTGTCTTTGTTCACAATAAAGTTCATAACAATCTCTTGTCAATGTTCTACGAGAAGAAATTTGAAATTGAGGTATTGTGACTCCTATAAACTTCTTAAATCCTTTCTTTTCAACAAAACTAAATGGCAGTTCATCCAAAATTATCATTTGAGCTAAAGCTCTCCTACTAAGTGCTTGATCAAATTTTCAAGTGGTAAGCACCCCTTCATTTGCCCCATTTGAAGCTAGTAGAAAACTTAGTTGTGTTTGACTATTTTCTATTTTACGGAGCATTTTGGGACACTTAGTGAGATGATTGTTCATTGATGTAGTACCATTACCTTTCGTAGAAGTTGCATAAGTTTTTTCACAATACTTACATTTTGCTCTTTTAGCTCCACTAGGATCATCATACTTCTCAAAATGGTTCCAAGGATCAGATCTAGGTTGCATTACTTTCCTTTTCTTTGGAGCTTCATCAGGACTGAGACATTCAGTGTTAGGTATGCTATCATTTGAACCCCCACCTTCGCAGGCTTCGCTTACCCTACTTCCATTTTCTTCCACCTACAAAAATGAATACAAGCAGAACAATAAAACACTAAGCTATAATAATGCAAAAAAGGAAGTTAGAGGAGGAGACAGAAACAAGCACAAAATTAAATGAGGTAACAAAAACAATAACCGAGCAAGGAGACAGAAAATGGACATCAAATTCAAGAGTCAAGAATTCTTTCAACAATATACATGCACCTTTAAGTCTTTAACTACTAATTTTTAGCAGAAAAAAAAAAGAAAAAATTTACTAAAACAAGAGAAAGAAGAGAAGATCGGCGAGGACAGAGAACAAAAAAGAAGAAATGAGAGAAATATAACAAAAATTAAGCTTACCGGCACAACCGTACCAGTGTATCAATGGTGATAGAGACTAGAGACAGAAGTTTGAAGAAAAAGAACCCTAGCGTATTTGGGAAAAGCTTAAGAATAGGAAAAGCAAATGCTGATGACCTTAAAACGTAAAAGTCTTTAAGTGTGGGCCTTGGATTTGTTAAGAGTGGGTCGTCTTTGATGGAACTTAAAATTGGGTCTAGTATTTGTTATATTGGGCTTAGCCTATATATAGTTTAAAGAATCCATTTGCTAATAATTCGATTTTTCGGTTAACTGAACAAAATAAATCAATAACCGACAACCGAACCGAAAAACTAAATTTTAAAATTTTAAAATTGAAATCGACCGAAAAGACCAAATAACCGAAACCGAAATAAAAATATTTTCTGTTCGGTCGGTCTTTTCGGTTCTAACCGATATATGCCCACCCCTAGAGTTTTCCACTTTTTAAGTATTCAATATACTTATTTCTCCAATCCCAGGTTAAGCTCGTAGAATTTATTTCGGCGTGACCTTCTTCGATCACGGATCTCGAGAGTTGAACGACAGTCTCCGAGCTCAAGTCACCTTCCTCGACCGATGATCCCAAATTCGCAAGTGCATCAGCCTCACTGTTTTGCTCTCATGGAACATGCTGTAAAGTCCATTATTTGAAATGGTGCAAAGTGACATATAGTTTGTCCAAATACCTTTGCATTCTATCTTCTCTAACTTCGAAGGTTTTGTTTACTTGACCTACCACCAACAGAGACTACATTTGACTTCGATGACTTTTGCTCCTAAGTTTTTGGCTATCTCGAGACATGTAATCATGGCCTCATACTCGGTCTCGTTGTTAGTCAACCTGGTAGTTTTAATAGATTGCCTAATAGTGTTACCTGTGGGTGGCTTTAAAACTATGCCCAAACCGGACCCTTTTACGTTCGAGGCCCTATCCGTAAAAAGGGTCCATACCCTCGAGGACGTACCCGACTTCAGCAGGAATTCTTTTTCGACTTCGGGTACGAGGGTTGGCGTGAAATCGGCCACGAAATCTGCTAAAATTTGAGACTTGATGGTCATACGGGGTTGATATTCGATATCATACCCACTGAGTTCGACGGCCCATTTGGCCAATCGGCCCGATAGTTCGGGCTTGTACAAAATATTACGAAGTGGGTAAGTTGTTAATACGCATATGGGGTGACATTGAAAGTATGGTCGTAACTTTCTAGAGGCGCTTATCAGTGCAAGTGCCAATTTTTCTAAGTATGGATATCTAGCTTCTGCTTCTCCTAAGGTTCGACTTATATAATAAATGAGAAATTACATACGTTGCTCTTCCCGAACTAGGACATTGCTTACTGCGATTTCTGATACTGCCAGGTATAAGAAAAGTGTTTCGTCTGCTTTCGGAGTGTGAAGTAGTGATGGGCTCGACAGATATTGTTTCAGTTCCTTCAGTGCATGTTGGCATTCCGGGGTCCAAGCGAAATCGTTCTTCTTTTTGAGTAGGGAGAAAAATTTGTGACTTCAATCTGATGATCTCGAAATGAATCGGTCTAGGGCCGCAATTCGTCCCGTTAGCCTTGTACAACTTTTACACTGTCCATGATGGTGATGTCTTTGATGGCCTTGATTTTATCGGGGTTAATATCGATTCCCCAATTTGACACCATGAAGCCGAGGAACTTGCCCGAACCAGCCCCGAAAGCATATTTTTCGGGGTTGAGCTTCATGTTGTATTTTCTCAAACTATCGAACGTTTCCTGCAAATGGGTCAGATGGTCCTCTGCGCGCAGGGACTTAACTAGCATGTCATCAATATAAACTTCCATTGATTTACCTATTTGTTCTTCGAATATTTTATTTACTAGGCGTTGGTAGGTAGCCCCCGCATTTTTTAGCCCGAAGGGCATCACATTATAACAATATGTTCCATATTTGGTGACAAATAAAGTCTTTTCCTGGTCCTCCGGGTTCATCTGGATTTGATTATACCCGAAATAGGCATTGAGAAAAGTGAGGATCTCGTGACCGGCCGTGGCATCGATCATGCGATCGATATTGGGTAGTGGGAAAGAATCTTTGGGGCATGCTTTGTTTAAATCCTTATAGTCCACGCACATTCTAAGTTTGTTCCCTTTTTTAGGCACTACAACTATATTGGCTAACCATTCGGGATATTTCACCTCCTGAATGGACCCTATCTTGAGAAGTTTGGTTACCTCATCTTTTACGAATGCGTATTTTACCTCGGACTGGGGTCTTCTCTTTTGCTTTACCGGTCTGAACTTAGGGTCCAAGCTTAGCCGATGCGTTGTTATGTCCGGTAGAATTCCTGTTATATCTAAATGGGACTAGGCAAAATAATCTATGTTATCGATAAGAAATTAAACAAGTTTCTTCCTTAGTTCGGGGCTCAGCCCCGATCCCGGGTATACCTTTCGTTCGGGCCAGTGCTCGATTAGTGTGACTTGCTCCAATTCCTCAATTGTTGATTTGGTGGCGTTGGAGTCATCGGGAATCACGAAGGATCGAGGGACCCTCTGATAATCATGTTCTTTGATCATCTGGTTATCTGGTTGGGTCGAAGCCAATGTCTATGATTGCTATTTGGTGTCTCGTTCTCCTTCCAAGGCCGATCCCTTTATTGACGAAGGCGAGGATATTGGTTTGGCTTCCTCGATGGCGAACATTTCTTTTATGGCTGGTTGTTCTCCATACACTGTTTTGACTCCTCTCGATGTTGGGAATTTGAGGACCTGGTGTAGGGTCGAAGGTACAACTCTCATGTTGTGAATTCATGGCCTTCCGAAAATGGCGTTGTACCTCATGTCATCTTCGATCGCATGAAACTTCATTTCCTGGACGGTTCCGGCCATGTTTATTGGTAGAATTATCTCGACTTTAGTGGTTTCACATGCCATATTGAATCCATTTAGAACCAGGGCTGCAAGTACGATCTAGTCCCGCAGGCCGAGCTGCTCTACGACCTTCAATCTGATGATGTTGGCCGAGCTACCTAGATCAATCAACACATGCTTAACTTTAGTTTTATTCATGAGTATGGATATTACCAGTGCATCATTATGAGGTTGTACGACCCCTTCTGCATCTTCATCATTGAAGGACAAGGTTTCTATGGGTGTGTAATCCTGAGTTCGAGATCGCTTTTCTTTCATAATCGATGTTTTAGTGCGTTTAAGCACTGGTCCCTGAGGGGTGTCAGCACCGTCGATGATCATGTGAATGACGTGCTGCGGCTCTTACTGCTCGTTTTTCTTGTCGAAAATCCCTGTTTTTAAAATGGTTCCTTACCCTATCACTAAACAATTCCCGAAGGTGGCCTTTGTTAAATAATCGGGCTACTTCCTCTCTTAGTTGCCCGCAATCTTCCGTTCTGTGGCCATGGATGCCATGATATTCGCACATTTGATTGGGATTCCTTTGGGCAGGATCGGTCTGTATTGGTCTAGGCCATCTAGTGTCTTTGATGCGTCCGATAGTAGACATAATGATGGATGCATCAACGCTGAAGTTATATTCCGATAACCGAGGTGCTTCTATAGGATCGACATATTTATCAAAGCCACTCTTGCTCATAAGTCCCCGAGAATTTTTCCCTCGATCAATCCTTCGATTGTTCCGGGCGGTGTTGCGTGTCGAACCATTGTTCATCCGATCTGCGACGTACGGTTGATATCGATCTTTGTTCGACCTTTGTTCTCTGTCGATCTCCCTTTGGTTTTTAGTTGTTGTCATGTTCTGATGCATGAATCCAGACGGAGCTCCCAACTGGTCATCTTCGACCCTAATTTTCGACTGATATCGGTTGTGTATATCTGCCCAAGTTATTGCTGGATACTCGATCAAATTTTGCTTCAAATGATGCGATGCTATCGAACTTTGCTCGTTCAACCCTTGGGTGAAAGCTTGGACGACCCAATCATCTGTGACCGGTGGCAATTCCATGCGTTCCATTTGAAATCGAGATACGAATTCCCTCAGCATTTCATTACCCCTTTGCTTTCCTTTGATCTGATTTTCTTGTTGCAACCTTTATGGCTCCAGCATGTGCCTTTATGAACGAATCTGCTAACATGGCAAAAGAATCGATGGAATTTGGCAGCAGATTGTGATACCAAATCATCGCTCCTTTCGAGAGGGTCTCCCCAAACCTTTTCAACAACACGGATTCGATCTCATCATTCTCCAAATCGTTACCCTTGATGGCACATGTGTAAGAGGTGACGTGTTCATTAGGATCGGTCGTACCGTTATATTTGGGAATTTCGGGCATACAGAATTTTTTGGGGATTAGTTTTGGGGCCGCACTCGAGGGAAAAGGCTTTTGTATGAATTTTTTCGAATCCAGCCCTTTTATCATTGGCGGAGCTCCCGGGATCTGATCGACCCTGGCATTGTATTTTTCCACTCTCTTGTCATTGGCTTCGACTCGTTTTGTGAGTTCCTCGAGTAATTTAGTAATTTCGGGAGTGGTCCCCGATTCTTGCTCATTTGATTTCACTATGGCAGGCTCCGTTCTGGGGGTGATTTCTCGAAGCGGATTGGGATCCAGCCTGCTTTGTATATGAGTTTGGCTCTGCAACTGAGCTATCGCTACTTGTTGGGCTTGTAACATCTCGAAGATCATGCGCAAGCTGACTCCGATTTCCCCCACGTTATGGATGTCTCGAGCTATGGATCGAGTACTACCCTGAATGCTTTTTTCCGGTTCGGAACGTTGGCTCGCCTCAAGAGCCACTTGTGAATTGACATCTAACGGTACTTCGGCTCGAATTTCTGGTACTTCGATTCGAGCCTCAGTGCCATCGTCAAGTGGCCTTCCGGCCCCGGGTACCAAGTTGTTGGTTTCATCTTGAAGGCCGGCTTCGTGGTCGATAGGCAAAGCCATTGCTGATTCGAAGTTGTAAATTGGTATGTACTGCAGATTTATATCAAACAACCATTGTTATCCTTAGCCCCACGGTGGGCGCCAAACTCGAAATAAAAGTAACCCGTAGGCTTATAAGTCGAGTGAATGATTCGAACTCGAATTAATGTAGCCCATAGGCGCAATGGTCGAATTTATCTTAATTCTGTTTGCGTAATAAATCTCCAAATATAGGAATTTTTCTTGGGTATAAGATGTCGGTAAAGAGGAGAACTTTCTTTGCAAGTCACTATACATGTATTCATGTTTCGCGCCTGGGTTCGGGCCAACTACATGAGCATGGTTCGTTTTGACCATTTGGCTCTTACAACCTTTCCTAATGGAACCCTGTTGTTGCGAAATAACTTTCTTTCATCCGAACTTGATACATTTGAGGGCCTTGATACTCCAACTAAACCAATGGGTCAAAACACCTTAAAATCTAAAATTTAATTACAAGTATGAAGTTGTTACATTAATTTGCTTATTTATTCACTTCTTAAAATGTTACCGTACGCCACGGATTACTTTAATTGATGATGTGTCAAATTTTTACAATGTTAATGCACATTGACCACAAAAACAAAAAAGAAGTAGCTGGAGTTCGTGATCCCTAAGATTTCATAGCATTATCCTTGTCCCCTGGACCGTTGACTACAACAAGATGGAGATGAATCTGTATCATTTTAAATCCCTATTTTTATTTTTATTTAAGAGAAGGAGTTAAAAAAATTAAAATATTTCTACTCGAACCAGAAGTTCTATAATTTACAATTCTTTTAATATAATAATTCAACATACTGCTCCGCATTTCCCATTCATTTACTAAATAAATAAAAATAAAAATGATCAAACTACTTATTCATTATTCGGGGATGAAACATAGAATATCAAAACCAACAACAAAGAGAACAAAGTAACAAAACAAAGAAAAAAAAAGTAGAAGAGTATATATGGTGGTCATGGGTCACCATTTTACCTACTATCTATGGGGTCAATTGATTTTTTGGCCTTTTATAAATTTATTTTTAGTTTTATGACCTTATCTTTTTTTTATATACGAGAGATTTACTTTTACATGTAGGAGATCTTTCTTTTATACGTAAGAGATATAAAAAAGACATTTTCTTAAATTCAACATTGTATAAGGACATGTAGGCCTAAAACCTCCTATCTATGCATGTTATATTAGTTTATGTATTTATTCTTATCAACAAATGTTTGTGGATCCAAATTCTTTGCACCAACCTCTCACCAACTTTGAAAATGAAGAACCATCCCTACTCAATTAACGTCCTTTTGCGTGCACGTCCTACTTAAAAGACATGCCAATGTTCCCTATTGCTTTCCTCACCCACCCACCAAACTTCTTGGGATACTATCTTTTTAGATATACTTCTAATATTTATATTTTTTGGTTGGGGTAGGGTGGACCAATGAATGAAAAAGAAGAAATAAACTATGATGATATTAAACCCAAAACTCATATATTTTTTGGTTTGGGTAGGGATTAAAGAATGAGAGTTGCAACTATTAAATGGTAATTTCAATGTATTGTCATAATTCTCCCGAACTTCTTAAGTCTATTTTTTTATTATTATTATTGGAGGTTATAAGCTTACCATTTACTTTCACTCTATGTTTGATCTTTTCTCAATTAGGTGTCTTTATAAACTTAGAGTTTAAGTTTTATGCTAATTAATAGCACAATTCGGTCTCTTAAAGGTTAATTAAGTAAGTTATACACCAAACATGAATTATAACAACAACAACAACAACAACCCAGTATAATCCCACTAGTGGGGTCTGGGGAGGGTAGTGTGTACGCAGACCTTACCCCTACCCTGGGGTAGAGAGGCTGTTTCCAATAGACCCTCGGCATCCTTCCCTCCAAGAACTCCCCACCTTGCTCTTGGGGTGACTCGAACTCACAACCTCTTGGTTGGAAGTGGAGGGTGCTTACCATCAGAGCAACCCACCTTGTC
>AWOL01S0017333.1:88543-114387 GCA_000715115.1 Nicotiana otophora
GGGGTAGAGAGGCTGTTTCCAATAGACTCTCGGCATCCTTCCCTCCAAGAATTTCCCACCTTGCTCTTGGGGTGACTCGAACTTCACACCAAACATGAATTGACAACCTAAAAAGGATATACTTAGATTACGTGCAATCTTTTAGGAATTACATGCACCTGCTTTTTAATTCTAATTCTAACTGTGCAACTTTTCTTTTTAATTTTTCATCTATTAATTAAATTGACATATCCACAACACTACAATAAGCGTGATTATATTTTGCTTAAACATTTCATAAAGTAAAACAACTTCTGCATGACTTTAATAAAAGTTCTCTTTTCCTAATCAAGGCCAAATAAAAAGAAATAGACTACTTGTATTAATTATATTTCCATTATCTATTACTCTCTGTCTTTGAAATAAATTAATCCAGCCGTTGAATGAGGTTTGTCGTGATATCATCTAACGATTGAGAGTCATCCTTAACTACTTCCTTTGGTCCCACAATAGTGGGGTCCACACATAGCCTCACACTGTTGACGAAACTCACCAACCACGGACCCGGTTGACGGCCGGTCCATGCACGAAAAGGTCAAGACTCAAGAGTCAGTAAGCTGAAGATAACTACTAAACCGGTCCAAACCGGACTCATTTGTGTCCATATATACGTAGGTTCCTACCCCCAGAATACATAGAAATCAACAATCAAACAGAAATTTTTTTTGGCATAAATAAAGGAGAGAAAAGTAGCAAAAAAAACATCAAAGAAATGGCAGAGAACGGAATTAAACACCAAGAGGTTGGCCACAAAAGCCTTTTGCAAAGTGATGCTCTTTACCAGGTACCAATACCATAACTATTTCCTCAATTTCCCTCTATATGTATTCTCCTTTTTGTGTTTTAGATAATAGCAATTGTTAGTACGATAAAGATTTAGAGTTAATAGATTCAGAATAACTTTATTAATTACATACATATTTCTATATTCCTGATTAAATTGCCATTTAATTTTCTACTTGTGACAGTACATACTTGAAACCAGTGTATATCCAAGAGAGCCAGAATCCATGAAAGAGCTCAGGGAGGTGACTGCTAAGCATCCATGGTGAGTAAATTACATTTGCAGGACGATTATATCTCAATTTATGTGGCGTCATTCGAGAGTTGAATTTCTAATTTTTGAACATGAATTTGGATATGATTTTTAAATTTTTTGAAATAAAATTTACATTTTTGAATACTATGTAAAAAATATTATAAGATGCAATAAGTAACAATTCAAAATATTTAAAATTTATATGAAAAAATTGTAATAACTTGTTTAACTCTCGAAATCCAAATAATAGTGGATGATTGACTCATTCCATACTAGAAATAATCGCAGAAAATCCTTTGATAACCCGGATTCCTATTTCTCAATGATATTCCACGATCAAGACAATTGTAATCTCATGAAACCATTTCATAGAAGTTTTGATATCTTCTTTTTATAAAGCAAATCGATTTCAATTCTTGAATAATCCACATCACTTCTGCTTCTATTGGAACACAAGATTCTCCTTTTCTAGAAAAGACCCGTATCAATAATTCTGATTTTACGTACGGACAATTCCTTAATATTTTCTTCATTCATGCCATATAAATTGGGGTAGAAGGAGTAGTTTTTTTTTCTTTATTTTTTCTGAATGAATAATTTAAATATGTAAATATTGGAAATTAACAGGAATTTAATGACAACATCAGCGGATGAAGGGCAGTTTTTGAACATGTTGTTGAAGTTGATCAATGCCAAAAACACAATGGAGATTGGAGTTTACACTGGCTACTCCCTCCTCGCTACTGCCCTTGCTATCCCCGATGATGGAAAGGTATAATATTAATTATGTCATAGGGATAACGATTGAATTATATTATTTTCTCCGTTTCAATTTGTTTGAATTTTTTCGGAGTAGGAGTATTAGATTGATTCATTTTTTATGTGAATTCGGACACAAATTCTTTAAATTTTATTTGATATATTTAGAAACTACATAAAAAGTATTATAAATTATTATAGTTAACAATTCAAAATATTTAAAAACTTTTTGACTCCCCAAATAATATTAGATTCATTCTTGTTTAACGAGAAAGAATTACTCCATCTGTTTTTTCTCTAGTTGTTTTGGTAGCTCCACCAGAATTGTCCCTATGAGAAAAGGAATAAAAAAATATAGAAAGAATTAGGAAAAAGAGAAAAGAAAGTTCCTATCAGAAGGTACGTGGACATTTGACTTGCATTAAAGAAAGAAAGAAAGAAAGAAAGAGAGAGAGCTAGGAGATATAAATAAATAAATTTTTCGTTGGCATTATTTCCTTTTCTTCCTTTAAAATCTTGTTAGGTGAGAGTGGGTTCAGAATGATGGATAAGAAAAGTAAAAGAAGGAAGCGTGAAGCGTCTTTGACAGGATTAAACCATGCACCTTTTGCCTCTTCAATTTTATATATTTCAATCTTAGTTTATCTTTTTCCAACAAAGTAAGGTGGCCATAAATATTGAACATATAATTTACAAATTGTACGCACGGATTAATTTGAAATATTATAAATATTGTAATAGGCTTAATTTGGTTTTCCAAAAAATAAAAGAAATATCCTTTAATTAGATATAATACATTTATACTTTTATAGTGTATAATTTATTTACATTATCAATTTACATAAAATAAATCGTATTTTAAAACATACAAGAATAATAAGTCCCCTTTGCCCATTAGCATGAAAAAAATTTAATTGTTTTAACTTGTTTCTTTTATGCAGATATTGGCAATGGACATTAACAGGGAAAATTACGAAATAGGATTGCCCATAATCGAAAAGGCCGGTGTGGCTCACAAAATTGAATTTAGAGAAGGCCCTGCTTTGCCCGTTCTTGATCAACTGGTTGAAGATGTGAGTTTACTCCTTACCAAATCTACTTATCATTTGCTTTTAATTATCTCTTTATTACTATTTTTTATTATTGATAATGAGAATCCGATGAAGCTTAGTCAGAACTTATTTAGTTTAGGGATTTCCTACACAATTTTCATTTGAATTTTGGTTTCAGAAAAAGAATCATGGCACGTATGATTTCATATTTGTGGATGCTGATAAGGACAACTACATTAACTATCACAAAAGGATAATAGATTTGGTGAAAGTTGGTGGTTTAATTGGGTACGACAACACCCTATGGAATGGTTCTGTGGTGGCTCCACCTGATGCACCGATGAGGAAATACGTAAGGTATTATAGGGACTTCGTGTTGGAACTTAACAAAGCCCTAGCCGTTGATCCAAGGATTGAGATTTGCATGCTACCTGTTGGTGATGGCATTACCTTGTGCCGCCGCATCACCTGATCATTCCAATATTCTTTTGTTTCTTTTTATTTCTATATATTATATATATATATAAAAAAAAAACCTTTTCTTTCTTTGTTTCTCTTTTGGTTTATAATGTAAGGGAGGACTTCCTTTTAAGCAATGAGTTTCATATTTTTCACTATCTGTAATGGTAAAAGATTGTATCTCAATGTACTTCTGATAATTAAAAGTAATATTGAGCATTAATTGCATTTCTTATTTTATTTTTATATTGTTTCTATTACGTATGTCTAGAGATGGAGAAATTAAAAATTTAATTGTAAAAGTGCCTAATGGAAAAAAAATATTAATGTACAAATCGAAAATGCTGATTGTTAAAATCATTTTATATACATTATTTTAATTTATCAATAATTCACTTAATAAAAATTTAAAAAACTTGCAAGTATTAGAATGAAATATTCCAGAATAGGGTCATGGTTTAATATTTGTTCCATCTTTTTTATTTAATTTTTTTAGTAAAAAATTCACGCTTCTCTTATTTCTCTTTTAGTTGTTTTTCTTTTGATTTTGAAAAGCTCATTTTGCTTCATGAGATTTCTTATGCAGAGCTTAAAATTATAACTATTCTTGATTCATTTGTTCCTTCTTACATTGTAAATATTTTTTAACTTTGTCAATTTTATGTAAAGCAAATTTTCTATTTTCATGTCGTTTCTACAGATTACAAGGTCTAATCATATTTGGAAATTTCTCATTGCTAATTATTTTAAATATATAAAGTAATTAACAATTTGAATGTGGAGTAATTTGCTCAACTTTTATTAGTATAGTTTGCCCCTCTCTTTTCTCCTTTGCTCGGATGTTTGTGGAGTAATTTAAAAAGCTTATACTATTTTAATTTCCTTTCAAAATTCTGTGTCGAGTACAATAAGTTTTTAAATAGATCAGATGAACTTTTGCTTCATATTTTTTATCATCTACAATTTTCTTGTCAATGATATTAAGACTTAAATTCGACAAAACAAATTCGGAACATCATAGAAGATAGGGGTGTATATGGGTCGGGTTGGTTTGGATTTTCTAATTATCAAACCAAACCAATTGTATCGGTTTATTAAATCTAAACACCAAACCAAACCAATAAAAATCGGATTTTTTAATCTCGATATTTCTCGACTTTTTTCGGTTTTTTTTTCTTCATAAAGTCTTCATAGCACAAAACATAAAATTCGTGCTCCAAATATTTCTTTAATCCTAGTAAGACAAAACTATATAAAGTGTTTTTCAATAAAATAATATAAATATGAGATGAGTCATGACATTGTACTAAAATATTCAACAATAAAAATAATAAAATCGCATAAAATAAATATTATTAATAAGCCATAATGAAAACAAACATAATTTAAAATTATGACTAATAAGTACTATTATTTACATGACTAACCACTAAAATAAAAATAAGTTATACATTTTATCTAAACCATGGAAAAACTAAAAAATAGATATCCAACACTATTTTCATTCATAGTACAATTGAATTGAATGTCTTTTATTAGCATTAGTATTGATTTGATTTTGGTTTAGGATTTATTTGAGTACTAACATTTATGGACTATAAAACTTATTGGAACATCCAAAAATTATAAGCCCAAGCTTGAAATAATACGTTAAAAAATAAAACTATAAAAAAACTTAAGAAATATTTATAAACTACACTAGCTACCATAATTATCTTTATGTATTAAATATATTTAAAACTTCTATACATATAATGTCGGGTTGGTTTGGTTTTGGTTTGACTTTTTTTAGTTAAAACCAAACCAAACCAAATATGGTCGGGTTTTTTCTGTCCAACACCAAACCAAATCAAACCAAACCATAGTCGGGGTTTTTTTTCTCAGTTTGACTCGAATTATCGGGTTGGTGCGGTTTGTCGGTTTTATTTGTACACTCCTAATAGAAGGTGATAAGACTTCTTTCTTTATTTTTTCATCTAGTTTATTTTACAATTTTCAGTAGGCTGTATAAAGTTCAATTAATTTCATATGATATCTGTAAACTTTTCTTAATGAGTAATGAAAGTACTTTTTATAATAATTTTTGGGGTGTGGTCATTCCTCGAACCCTGCGTGAAATCGAAATATTTTATGCACTACGTTTTTTTCTTTTTAAGAACAAGCAGTGAAATTATTTCTGTAACAAGAAAAAACAGAAATAGAAAAACCAGTAGTATAGCAGAAATGTATATAATTAGAAGCAGAACTTGAAAATATATTTCGGAATAAAATTGAGCCCACTAAATGCACAGTCTGTCATTAAGGAAATTATTACCCTCAAGTACTCGAGGTGTTGGAATATTATCCTCACAGGATAGAACGATTTAACTCACCAGAGTATCGGTACCAAAAACGCCGGTGAAACAGCAAACCACTTGAAGGTTGTAAAACACACTGAAAAATTTTGTGCATAAGAAGATTAGAAAATTTTGTAAGAAAAAATTATGGGATCAAGGCATATTTATAGCCATTTTCTGACACTGTTTCTGAAAAGGTTTGTAATCTTTCAGAAACAGCCATGACTGTTTGAATAGACGGGAACAATTCCCATTTAAAATATTCCGAGAAATTAATTTAAAATAATCAGGGAAAGAAACGGACCGGGTAATTTTGTCCAAAAAGATTAATCAATCAATCGATCTTTGACCAAATCTGAAGCCGAAGCCGAAGCCGAGCGAGCGAGCGACGACGACAGCGCGAGACTTACTTTCTTTCCAACCCATTTAACACCAAGGGAAGTGCTTTCTCAATATAATCCGAAGCCGAAGCCGAAGCCGAACGAGCGAGCGAGCGAGCGACGACGCGAGGCTTACTTTCTTTTCAACCCATTTAACACCAAGGGAAGTGTTTTCTCAATATAAGCACATTCACTTTTCTTTCTACCACCAATGAGGGACACTTGCTCTTTCCAAAGCAAAAGGGAGCTCACTTTCCCTTCACTTTCTTCCCTCCATTTCCCATTCACCAATCTTTTAACCCCAATAATCTCCCACGTGAATGGGCAATGGCTATAAGACAAAGGAATGCACGGACGAGTGTGTGATTTACATGCAAGGATTAATTACATCTGCATAAGTAGGTTTCCCTTTGAACTTTCCCGTAGTGAATTTATATCGGATATACTCGGTCAATCGGTATATTTAATATCTTTGAATCGTTGAGCTTTGTTGTATACCTAGACAATTATAAATCACACAATCAACCCTTAACTATCTATGGTTCTCACGGTTGTGTTCGTTTCAGCCAAGAACACCGTCTGGTTTCATGAGTGATAAGAGAATGGGCCTTTACTTTCATTTCCCTTGAAACGGCTTACACTTCACACTCACATAGGTGATTTCTAAACGTGTAATTCTATATACACACTATCTGGTCATTTCCTACCAGACTTAGCAAATCATTAAAAAGTTTTAAGCTTTATTGACTAGTCAAAAAGCCTTAATGTTTTGCCCTGAATTCAGAACATTGTCTTTATCACGAGAATGGGTTAAGTTATTCGACAATGTTGAACCGTCAGTCATAACTTTGTTTGATCTCTTTGAACCTAGCTCTTGGGATCTCCAGTCTGCTAGGTAGAGTTACCGCCATGATGACTTGTCCTAGACCTTAATCCCATTACCTTCGATGATCTTTCAACTGCCTCTCTAGATAGGCCTTTTGTAAGTGGATCCGACACTTTATCTCTTGACTTTACGTAGTCAATCGTGATAACACTACTAGAGAGTAGTTATCTAATGGTATTGTATCTCCGTCGTATGTGATGATATTTTCCGTTATACATAATGCTCCTCGCCCTGCCTATTGCCGCTTGACTATCACAATGTATATATATAGGTGCCAAAGATTTGGGCTAAAATGGAATATCTTCCAAGAAATTCCGGAGCCATTCAACTTCTTCACCGGCCTTGTCTAAAGTTATGAATTCAGATTCCATTATAGAATGGGTGATGCATGTTTGTTTGGATAATTTTCAAGATACTGCTCCACCCCAAATTATAAAAATATATCTACTCGTGGATTTTACTTCAGATGATCCGGTGATCCAATTTGCATTACTATATCCCTCAATTACGGATGTATATTTGTTATAATGCAGAGCATAGTCTTGGGTATGTTTCAGATACCCCAAAACTCGTTTCATTACCATCCAATGTATTTGATTGGGATTACTTATAAACCGGATCAGTTTGCTAATAGCACATGCTATATCTGGTCGCGTGTAATTCAGGATATACATCAAACTTTTCAATACTCTTGCATAGTCTAGTTGTGAGTCATTTTCACCTTCATTCTTTTGAAGTGCATAACTCACGCCAATTGGAGTCTTGGCAATCTTGAAATCCAAATACTTGAACTTGTCAATTACTTCTTCAATGTAGTAATACTGTGATAATGTTAGACCTGTGGAGTCTTGTGAATTCTGATTCTTAAGATCACATCAGCAACTCCTAAGTCTTTCATGTCGAATTTTCTAGCCAGTATGCGCTTAGTAGCATTTATGTCTGCCATATTTTTGCTCATTATCAACATGTTATCAACATATAAACAAACAATGACTTCATGACCTGGAGTGTTTTTAATGTAAACACATTTGTCACACTCGTTGATTTTAAACCCACATGCCAACATTGTTTGGTCAAATTTGGCATGCCATTGTTTGGGTGCTTGTTTTAGTCCATAAAGCGACTCAACAAGTTTGTACACTTTCTTTTCATTACCCGGAACCACAAAACCCTCAAGTTGTTCCATGTAAATCTCTTCCTCCAATTCTCCATTTTAAAAAAGTTGTTTTAACATCCATTTGGTAGATTTCAAGACCATATACGGCCGCCGGTGCCACTAACACCCTAATAGATGTTATCATCGTTACTGGCGAGTAAGTGTCAAAGTAATTAAGGCCTTCCTTTTGTCTATAACCTTTGACAACAAGTCTTGCCTTATATTTGTTAATAGTGCCATCAGCTTTCATTTCTCGTTTAAAGATCCATTTCGAACCTAAAGGCTTATTTTCTAGAGGAATATCAACCAATTCTCATGTATGGTTATCCAAAATTGATTGAATCTTACTATTGACTGCCTCTTTTCAAAATATTGAATCAGAAGATGACATAGCTACTTTGAAAATTTGAAGCTCATTTTCAAGCAAGAATGTTACAAAATCTAGTCCAAAGGAAGTAGATGTTCTTTGACGTTTGCTACACCTTGGATCCTCTTCACTTGGAGTATTTTTCTTCGGTTCTTCCCGTGGTCATTTAGGTCTTTCACTTAATGACTTACATTCAGTTTTATACGGATAGATGCTTTCAAAGAATTCAACATTATCTGATCCAATTGCCGTATTAACATGAATTTCGGGATTATCAGATTTATGAACCAAAAACTGACATGCTTTACTGTTTGTAGCATATCCAATAAAAATACAATCCATAGTTTTTGGTCTGATCTTTACCCTTTTGGGTAAAAGTAATTGTACATTTGCTAAACACCCCTACACTTTGAAATATTTCAAGTTGGGTTTTCTTCCTTTCCATTTTTCATATGGAATACATTGCGTTTTGTTGTGTGGTACTCTGTTGAGTATTCGGTTATCTGTAAGGATAGCTTCCCCTCACAAATTCGGCGGTAAGCCGAAACTTATTAATAAGGCATTCATCATTTTCTTTAATGTCCGATTTTTCTTTTCCGCAATTCCATTGGATTGAGGTGCGTAGAGGGCAGTAGTTTGATGGATAATTCCATATTTCGAACATATTTCTGAAAACGGAGATTCGTATTCTCCACCCGTATCACTTCTAATCATTTTAATCTTTTTATTCAATTGATTTTCCACTTCATTCTTGTATTGCTTAAATACTTTAATTGCTTCATCCTTACTATTAAGCAAATAAACATAACAATATCGAGTACAATCGTCAATAAAAGTTATCAAATACTTTTTCT
This sequence comes from Nicotiana otophora, assembly GCA_000715115.1. Taxonomy (NCBI): domain Eukaryota; kingdom Viridiplantae; phylum Streptophyta; class Magnoliopsida; order Solanales; family Solanaceae; genus Nicotiana; species Nicotiana otophora. The sequence continues at coordinate 97,871 of AWOL01S0017333.1, forward strand.
CACCTCGAGATGGTGTTGACTTCATATTCACAAATGTCAGTATGAATTAAGTCTAAAGGATTTGAATTCCTTTCAACAGACTTATAAGGATATTTTACAAACCTAGATTTAACGCATGTTTGACATTATGATTTATTACACTCGAATTTAGGCAATACTTCTAAATTAATTAACTTCCGCAAGGTTTTGTAATTGACATGTCCTAAATGAATATACCATAAATCATTCGACTCCAATAAATAAGAAGAATCTGAAATTTTATTAATACTGTCAACAACCATTACATTGAGTTTGAAAAGGCCCTCTCTGATGTAGTCTTTTCCAACATATATTTCATTCTTGCTTATAACAACATTGTTAGATACAAATACACATTTGAATTCATTCTTAACAAGTAAAAAAGTTGAAACGAAAATTTTCCTAATAGTAGGAACATGAAGAACATTGTTGAGCGTTAACACCTTGTCGGAAGTCATCTTCAGGAATATCTTCACATAACCCTCAATCTTGGCTGTTGCAGTATTTTCCATGGAAAGCTCTTCTTCGGGACCAGCAGTAGAGTAAGTAAATGTTTCTTTGACAGCACAAATATGTCGAGTGGCTCCAGAGTCAATACACCACTCCTTTAGATTTTCAACTAAGTTGCATTACGAAAGCATTGCACACAGATCATCAATGTCATCATTTTTCTGCACTATGTTGGCCTGTCCCTTTTTCTTGTCCTTTTTCGGGAGACGACAATCAGGGGCTTTGTGACCAACTTTTCCGCAATTGTAGCAGTTGCCTTTGAATTTCTTCTCATTCTGCTCCTTAGTCTGTCCATAAGACCTCTTCTTTTTCTTCTTACTTTTTGGAGCAGTCTCCTCAACGATATTAGCTCCCATAATTGTTGAATTTTCACGAGACTTCTTCTTGGTTGTTTTGTTATCTTCCTTAATCTTGAGACGAATCACAAGATATTCCAACTTCATTTCTTTACGCTTGTGCTTTAGATAGTTTTTGAAATCTCTCCACAAAGGAGGCAACTTTTCAATCATTGCAACCACTTGAAATATTTCATTCACTACCACACCTTCAGCAATAAAGTCGTGAAAAATAAGTTAAAACTCTTGAACTTGGGTTCCAACAGTTTTGTTGTCTATCATTTTATAGTCCAGAAACTGGGCAACCACAAATTTTTTCAAGCACACATCTTCAGTCTTGTACTTCTTCTCAAGTGCATCCCATAACTCTTTTGAAATATTCATAGCACTGTAGACATTGTACAAGTCATCCTCCAAAGTACTTAGGATGTAGCCTTTGCAAAGAAAGTCTGCCTATTTCTACGCCTCGACAATCATAAACTTCTCATTGTCTGGCATGTCGGCGGAAGGCACTGGAGGGTCTTCACTGGTGAACTTCTCATACCAAGTGTGGTAAGCCAAAAGAACACCCTTTGCTACCATCCTTTGAAGTTGGCTCCATAAAATTTCCCCGGTTTTTCGGCCGATGGTACAATTATTCGGCTTGACCAGGCTATCGTCGTTGCCGCAATAGTTGCAGAATATTTTCCATTATCAATTGCCATTTCTCACTGTCCACAACAGAAGAGTTCAATTAATGACAGAAAATAGAACAGTAAACAGTACTGTAATTAATGATAAACAATACGTTTAATGAACAAAAACTGAAGTTTTGTATATACTGTTTCACAATAAAACAATGAAGGTTTTATGTTCTTCAAATCGTTTCTAAATTTTAATACTCCGATGAAGTTTTTACATCTTCAAATCAGAAATAGAAAAATTCAGATGGAGTAGAAAACCATAAAGGTTTTAATCTCCAAAGCAGAATATAGATTACAGTATATTACTAATTTTTTAAGATTGTTATTGTTAGACAAACTGTAATGCTATAATATAAAGAAACAATAATATTTCTGTAACAAGAAAAAACAAAAACAGAAAAAAAAAAACAATAGTATAGCAGAAATGTATATAATCAGAAGCAGAATCTGAAAATATATTTCAGAATAAAATCGAGCCCACTGAATGCATAGTGTGTCCTTAAAAAAATTATTTCACTCAAGTACCCGAGGTTTTGGAATATTATCCTCCCAAGATATAACGATTTAACTCACCAGAGTATCGGTACCAAAAGCATTGGTGAAACAGCAAACCACTTGAAGGTTGTAAAATACACTGGAAAGTTTTGTGCAGGAGAAGAAGATCAAAAACTTTCGTAAGGAAAATTTTTGGGATCACGGCATATTTATTGCCATTTTCTGGCACTGTTTGCAACCTTTCAGAAACAACCATGTCTGTTGGAACAGGCGGGAACAGTTTCTGTTTAAAATACTTCGAGCAATTAATTTAAAATAATCCGGGAAAGAAATGGACCGGTCGCGGGTCTTGGGTTATTTCGGGTTGACTTTTCGTTAATTAATTAAATAATTGAAAGAAAGATTAATCAATCAATTTTTTTTGACCAAAGCCGAAGCCGAGCAACGACGACGCGGAACTTACTTTCTTTCCAATCCATTTAACACCAAGAGAAGTACTTTCTCAATATAAGTATATTAACTTTTCTTTCCACTACCAATGAGGGACACTTGCTATTTCCAAATCAAAAGGGAGCTCACTTTACCTTCACTTTCTTCCCTCCATTTTTCATTCACTAATCTTTTAATCTCAACATCTTCTTCTTCAGCAAAGGTATTCAACCGCAAACTTCATTGAATATTTGCTGATTTCTACCATTTTTATATTTGAGGAATTTGTCTGCATTTCAAATTTTTCAAATTTCCGAACTCTAATTTTGCTTGTATAGCTTTTTCTCAGTTTTATCTGAAAGTTATTCCTCTCAAATTTTGAATCCCATGTTGTTGCCTTAATGTTGCATTTACTGTGTTTTTGTTGTTATGTAGTGTAAACTAGTGGTATCAGATTTCACATTCTGGTTTAAATTTTTTTTGTTTTGTGTTTGTACTCAAAGGAATGATGATAGTTTTGAGAGCATAAAGTGTTTCAACAATTAGAAATCATCATGTTTTGGAAGTCAAAATTTGTTACAGATGTTTTGACTATGAGTTACATTCCGAGCTATTTTCTTTAAGTTTTCTGCTAATAAAAGTTTTAGACAACTTGTTATTTTTCATCTGATCTTGTGTAAATATGACTGTGGATTTGTTCCTTTGAGAATCATTCTTTGGGATTTACTCTACTTGTATCAGTTTCATGCAATTAAGAAATGTCACAAATTTAAGGATAAGATCTCTAATTTGATATTACTTGTTATAATGAGATTGACAACTATGATTGCAAAATTTTAAGAAATCGTCTCGTGATTCATGATTGAAATTTGAATAAAAGGAGCTAGGTGAACATTACTATTTGCAGCAGAAAAATCTTTGATGTTGTAGAGTCCATAGAAGCTTGAATGTATAGAAAATCAAGCATTGGCTAATGGTCTTAAATCAAATGAGTGAAAACGGGAAATGAGTCTTGTAGTCTAATAGGGAAGAGAAAATTTGCAACTCCTTGAACGGTTGAACCGAGAATCTATCGGAAACAACCTTTCTACCTTCACAAATAAGGTTTGCATATACACTACCCTCCCCAGACCCCACTCATGGAATTATACTGAGTTTTATTTTTTGGTTGTTGTTATTGTCGTCGTCGTCATCGTCGTCGTCGTCGTCATCTTTATTAAAAAAGAAATCAACTGCGCATTCAGATTCATTTCCTAGAATCAATAGTACAGATGATTTGAGAGAGCTGTATATAGTTAGCATACATCCCTAATCTAGCTTGAAAAATAGCTAATTTATCTAGATAAAAAGAGATATGGAAAATGTCATGGGTAAGATACATAAGGCTCCAAGCTATAATGAATGTGATGTCTACCTATAATAGAGGTGGGGGTACCTCCAAAAGATTTTACAACTATAGAGAATCCTCATAATTCAAGGTGGTTCAAAAGTCATCTCTGGCTTCCTTATTAAATATACAAATAATTGGGATACTCCACCTATAAACAGTCATTAGGCCTTTGATTTGAGTAGGCAGTTAAGAGAAGTTATCAGGAAACAACTTCTCTACTTTCACAAGGTAGGGATAAAGACTACATACATATTATTCTCTCTCGACCTCACTTGTGTAAATAATACTGTTTACGTTGTTGTTGTAGTTAAGAGAAGTTATGAAGCATCTTAGATTGAGGGTATGTTAAGGTTAGGAGGCAAGTCTATCAACAACTTGGTTACATTCATCGCTTCAGGTTAAGAACTGAAAGCTACATAGTCTTTCTAAGTTTCTCAACCTCTTTAATAATTCTTCCTAAGGTATGAGATTAATGCCATTAACATAATTTCAAGATATATACTACTGCATTTTACGGGTTGTGAACTTGCGAGAAATCTAGCATGTTTTAGTTAGTAGGTTTGCAATAACTATTTATACATATTTAATAAAATTTTTAATACAAATACAAAGCCTAAGGAAAATCTACTGGGTTCTTTCGAACCCGTAAGCAATAATATACCTCCGCATTGCCCCTTCCAATCATTAATTCATGTAATGTTGACATAGATGAACGTGCACATCAAGTGCGCGAACCAGTACAGACCCATATGCCACACTTACTGTTGAATTAATTTTTTGCTCGTCTAAAAGTTTAAGTTATTAGGTATATATTTGTCTACTCTCATGTACAAGATTGATTGTTTTTCCTAGGCCAAACAAATGAATATTCTTTTCGGTAATGGTTGTGAGACGTGAATGTCGACCTCTATCAGTTCTTATACCATGTTGAATTATGTAACTATCTCATCAAAATGCTTAAATGGTTACAACTCATATATATGTAATAACTTAATTACAAGGGGTAGCTCAACGGTGTTTGGGACCTAAAGCCAAACTTCAATGAGGGGCTCTAAGTTTTTCGGTATAAAAAACTCATTTAGTAAAAATTTATTTTTCTAGTTTTTTTAGATGTAAAATTATTAATAATTTATTTATAATCCTTTTCTTAACTAGGAATATATATGTTTATACTTTCTAGGATTATTATTCAATTCTTTTAGGATTTCCTGATTTTTTAAAAACTCTGTGACTTAACAATTTCTTCTTCTTCTTCTCGGTTTTCATTATCGTCTAGCTCAACTATATTAGTGATTTGTTCATCTACCATAAAACTTTTCATAATTTTTGATTTAATCGTTTTTTGTTCGCTAACAATTTATCAAGCGCTTCTTTTTGGGATTGTATTAAAGTTTCAATTCTTCTATTTTTTGGCATTTTTAATACGCAGATTCATATTTTCTCGTTGACATATTAAAATTTTAATAAATAAATAAACATATGATACATATACTTACAAACAAAAGATATCAAAAAATAACAAATTGTAAATGCAAAGTAATAACAAAAGTACGTAACAATTAAACCTGGTTTAACAAACAGTCATAGATAACTTGATATTACTTTTGTTGCTTCAATATTTTTGGTGCAATGCTGAGAAAGCTTGACAAAAAAAAGGTTGCAATTGCTTTTTGCTATCTTACTTGACGGAATATTTTATGAGATAGTGGACTTGTAAGTAAGGAAAGAGAAAGTAATCAAAGTAATATGGGTCTCGTGATAATGATGATAGCGTATAAATGAGGCAAGAAACATATTCACACGTAAAGTTTAGGCCTGAATGTCATGACTCGCCACACCATCATGCCACGTAGGTGCCACTTGGCACATATTTTTGCCATATGGAAGGGTTACATAAGTTAGGGACTAGCTCATGGTGGAATATTCTAGAACTATGAAGAATTTCCTTGGGAAAGCTCTAGATATTTATGGACTTGGTAGGAGACTCTTTTGAAAAGCCTTGGAATGTTCTAGTCATGTAGAAAATTCTAGAGGGTGTACTTATTTGTAAATATGGAAGGACTTGTGGAATAATTATTATTTACACACTATCCCCTAGGTGATTAGTATAAATAAGGGGCATTTATTTGCAACTCACCAAGCAAAATAACCAAATTCTCTACAATAAAAAGCTTCATTTGGCAAATTTCTCTTGCCTTTCTTATCTAACATTCTCTTAGCGATCTTGAGTGTAGTATTTTAGGCTGACTTGGCACAGCAAGATCGTGACCGAGTTGTGTAAGCTCGTAAGTAAGTTTTCACATGTCGCACGACGTTTAGTTCAAGACTAAGAACGTGACAACGTGGTATCAGAGCAAAGGTTGTGACTAAAGGAATGTTAGAAAGAATACAAGAGATTGCTAGAAGGAAGATTTGTAGGGAACCATGGTCGGGATTACCAAGGGCGTGATACTTGCAAAAGGGACAAATGTGAAAGTCCCTAAGCAAAAGGATCATGGAAGTACACGGGATGCACGCGAGGTGGGCGATTTACTTTGGATGGACAAATACTTTGAGGTAGTCAAGGAGGATGACGAAGTTGTTAAGGTATGCAACACCTCAATATACTTGACCGAGGTTGCCTATGGTGGCGTCGAAAGTGTGTTGACACGGAGAAGGGGCTATGCAAGATTGAGACGTGGGAGAAGTTCAAGAAGGAGTTGAAGAAGCAATTCTACCCGGTGAATGTGGTGTATAAAGCTAGGCGGAAGCTAAGGGAGCTCCGACAGATGGCCACAATTCGGGAGTATGTGCGCGAGTTCACTACCTTAATGTTGCAAATCTCGTCATTGTCCGGGGAAGATTCCCTATTCTACTTCATGGATGGGTTGCAAAATTGGGCAAAGCAGGAGTTAAGAAGATATCAAGTAGCCAGTGTGGACGAGCCCATAGCGGAAGCTGAGTCACTTGTTAACTTCAAGATAGAGACTGCTAAGTCCAAAGAAGGTAACGCCGAGAGGGGTAAGGGAGATCATGACGAGGAAAATGGAAAAGGCATAGCCGAGGTATACAAGGGTAATAGCAAGGGGCCATCCCATAAAGGACAAGGGTCCAAGAGAAACTGTAAGGGGCCGAAAACCGGTAGCGAGTACATGCCTAAATGAGGGTGCTACTTCTGTAACGGATCACATCGGGCAAGTGAATACCCAGATTTGGGGAGGCTTGCAGCAATGATCGAGAACTTTGCTCAGGCAGACAAGGGTGACACTGGAGGGATACCTGCATTGGGGGATGCGCTTGGAATCTAAGCCGAAAGTGGGGGATTCCAAAACATATCTTGGAGCCATGAAAATGGAGCACGGTGGTAGCAAGAAAAATTTGGCGGACATAGTTGAAGAGGATATCGAGTTACAAAGTGATGGAACGCTATCAGACTTAGACGATGCACCAAGCAGAGGGGTCAAGTTGGCTAGTAAGGTTGGGACCACGGAGGGCAGCCAAATAGGGAGTGGAAACATGGACCCTATACTTGAGAAGCTGCTAGACTTGGTTGAGTCATGGGGAGATTCAGGCCAAGAGTAAGGAGAGGCATCCGATGGGATGAGGATTGAGGTCATCATTGCTAGCCGTCCAAAGTACAAACGGGGCAAGAAGAAAGGTGACCAGTACCTTGTGACATGGAAAGGCAAACCGCTCCATAGAGCATCATTGCTAATGGACAAATATCTCCAGCGACGCCAAGGCGAGGTGCGCACGTACGTGTCAATGCTTTGTGCCAATGGCAGCAAAATATTGGGTAGGGGAGAGTGTCATGACCCACCACATCATCATGTCACGTAGGTGTCATTTGGTATATATTTTTGCCATATGGAAGGGTTACATAAGTTAGGGATTAGCTCATGGTGGAATATTTTAGAACTATTGAGAATTTCCTTGGGAAAGCTCTAGATATTTATGGACTTGGTAGGAAGACTCTTTTGGAAAGCCGTGGAATTGTCACGACCCAATTCTCCTATAGGTCGTGATGCCGCCCAGCTTCACCGCTAGGCAAGCCAACAGTGAACTAACCACGTGATTACTCGTTCTAATAAGTTTCCAAGTAATTAAATTCCATTGATTAAAAGATTACGAAACAACAAACTTAAATAAATAAGATGAAAGCAGCTAAGTGCAATCATAACAGTAGTAATAATTCCAAAACCATGAAGTCTATTAGTGTGTGTGCCAAGACCTGGTGTCACAGGTGTATGAGCTACTAGTAGAATATATAAAATACTAAGCTACTATCCGAAATAAAGTAGACAGAAACAAAACACAAAGAAAGATTTCGGGTGCTGCAAAACGGCTCCAAAGGTAGCTCACCGCTCAGTCTCGGAGTATCAGGGGTGTGCGCCGGGGTAACTACCAGATGCACCTGCCTCAGAACCTGCACGGTTGATGCAGACGTGTAGCGTGAGTACATAAACAACATGTACCTAGTAAGTATACGTCTAACCTCGAAGAAGTAGTGACGAGGGGTCGACATCAATACTTACTATGGGCTAACAATAAAATGCATGAATTATAAATAAACATGGATTATGTAAAATAATTAATACAACTCAGTAATCGGCAGAGAATAATAATTATTTCACTAACAATAAATTTCGAGTCAATTCATATCATTTAAATAGTTATAACCGCTCAAGCCATAATATAATATCAAGTAAAATTGGGCTCTGAGTATTATCACGCACGATTTATGTCGAGGTTGTACGGTCTGATATAGAAATATATTGTGCACTACCGAGGTCGAACGGCATGAACCATATATGCATCTATTAACATGCCGAGGCGAACGGCCCGCTCCCATGAGAGTAGAAGAAATTTACCTCGCTCGCGGAAATACTTGCGACACGAGTAAACATATATTTCTCAAAGTTATTATAAAATTCTTTCATTCTTCCCCACACATAAGAAATTTAAACGCGAGATTTTAAATCTTAAAATCCTTAACCCCGACTCGAGTTAATATGCATGACCAACATAATAGAGCAAACAAAGATGGTGTACGCTAAGACTACCCGGACATCACATAGAATATAGCTACGCACGGACTCTCGTCACCTAGTGCGTACGTAGCTCCCTACACATATAATTCACAACAAAATACATATAAAGGGATAAGTTCCCTCTTACAAGGTTAGGCAAGAAACACCATCTTTCATTCTTCCCCACACATAAGAAATTTAAACGCGAGACTTTAAATCTTAAAATCCTTAACCCTGACTCTAGTTAATATGCATGACCAACATAATAGAGCAAAAAAAGATGGTGTACGCCTAAGACTATCCGGACATCACATAGAATATAGCTACGCACGGACTCTCATCACCTAGTGCGTTCGTAGCTCTCCACACATATAATTCACAACAAAATACACTTAAAGGGATAAGTTCCATCTTACAAGGTTAGGCAACCTCGTTTCAAAGCTCACTTCCGATCCACAAATATGCTTTAAATCCTCAACTTGGTGCCAAACGACCCGAAACTAGTCAAATGTTATATAAATTAATCAATACATGCTCAAAAGTTCATAATTTAGCTATTAGAGTAATTACCCAACCCAAATTGGAAGATTTCTAAAATTCAGCCTCGCGCTCACGCGTCCGGATTCCGAAAATTTTTGAATTTAATCATTACCCATAACCTCATGAACTCAAATATATAATTTTCACTCAAACCCATAACCATTTTCGTAGTTAAAATCTATTTTTATCAAAACTTAGGTTTTTCATCTAAACCTATAATTTCCATAATTTTACATGTTAAAATCTACCCATGATCTATGTTTTAAACTTATATTGTATAGAAATTACTTACCTCAAAGTGCTAGGTGAAAACCCCTCTCCAAAAGCTCCAAAATCGTCTAACGAATGAAAGAAATGAGTCAAAAATGGTTTAACTCCCGACTTAAATGAACCTCACTTCCTAGCGATTTTTCGCACCTCGCTTACGTGTTTGAGGATTATATAAATTCTTCGCGGCGAGCTTGCTCGCCGTAGCTCAGACTTTTTGGGTTGAACAATGCACTGGAAAGTAAAGGAAAAAAAAATTGGACAGAAGAAATGCACTTCCGCGGCCCACTATGCGGCCGCAGAATCACTCTGCGGACTGCATAATGGCCGCAGAGTGAAGCAGGCAACTGGGGAATGTTTGACATAATTTCGCGGACCATTATGCGACCGCAAAATAATTTCGCGGGCCGCATACTGATCGCAAAACCAACATTGGAAATTTTGCGAATGAAGGTTCTGCGGCGCGTTATGCGACAGTAGAACAGGTCTGCGATGCACTATGCGACCGCAGAACAGGTCTGCGGACCTCATAACGGCCGCAGAGTGGAGCAAACCAGCCCAGTTCCGGAGGGCCATTTCGCAGACCGCATAAGCATTATGTGGTCGCATATGTGACCGCAGATCCTGTTCCAGAGCTTTATTTTTGGGTTTTTAAACCCGACCGTGCTTTGTTAAATGCACGCAATGGACTATGTTTGAGCTAAAATTTGATGTTTTAGAGAGAAGTGAGAGTGTTTTAGAGAGAGAGAAAACCTTAGGCTAATTTTCATCAATATTTGATCAAGATTTGGGGAAATGCTCAAGGAAAACTCACAAGGTCTTCATCCTAGAGGTAAGATTCTACACCCTAACCCTCAATTTTGAAAGTTAACTAGAAATGGGTAATTAGTAAGATAATTCTTGGGTGTGGGAGTTGGTTATTTTTCATGCATGTGTTATCAAGGAGTGTAAGATAAAAATGGTAAAGAATGATTTGTGGGATGATGGAATCCTCCATAAAAGGACCTTGAAATCTTAATGCACACCTAGTGTTTGATAAAATGCTCAAATGAGCTAGAACCATGATCCTCTTCCTAATTTTAGTTCAATTTGTTATATTTCTCAAATAGATTAAAGTTGCTAAGAATTACGGAATATTTTAGAGTTTAAGAAAGCTCCATTGAGGTATGTTGGCTAAACTCCTATCCTAGAATTGAATCCCACGGTATCCATGTAATTTATGTAAGTTCCGAGTTGTTCATGATAAAAGTGGCTATTCCGAATTAGTTTGTGTTGAAAGATATGTGTTCAATATGCATCCCTAAAATGTTTTATCATGTTATGTTATCACTTGAGAATATGTTCAAAGTATAGGTTGTGCATTAATAATGTTGCGATTTCAAGTCAGGTTCAAACGAAGGCTATTATGCCGAATTTTGTAAAAAACCTCTATGTGCCTAAGACTCTTAATTGTTCATATGTGTGCTAGAAACATTTATTTGAAATGCCTTGTTGTGGATGATGATGATGATGTTTGAAAATGAAAAAGGTGAGCACCAAATATTAAATATGACCGACGTGCCAATAATAAATTTATAATTGTGGCCACTAGTGCCAATAAAATGAAAAGATGCGAAAGAGGTATGAAATGAGATGATTGGTATAAGAAGGATGATGTCTCTATTGAGACAGCCTAGCCGATCGGGTCGTAATCAGACGCCATACCGCACACATGGTGGTGATTGTGCTGAAAATTATGATTAAGGTTGATGTCTCTAATGAGATGGCCTAGCCGATCGGGTCATGATCGAACTCCGTACTAAAAATACGGTGGTATTGGTATTATGAATATTAGAATCGTGAATGGTGCCATATTAGTACTAAAGACCTCCCAACTTAAAATCTGGAAATTTATTTGAACATTGCTTTGATCCTAATTTAAGTTTTGATGTTATCTGAGGCTTCACTGATATTATGATTGCACTTGCTCGTATTTTTTATCATTCTATTGAGAGGGTCTTTTGTCATTCATACTAGTATTATTCCATATGTACTAACATCCCTTTTGTCGGGGGCACTGCATCTTCAATGGGTGCAAGTGGTTCCACAGTAGGAGACACTGATCAGTGATAGCGGTACACCCTCTTCCCAGCAGACTTGGTGAGTCCCACTTCATTTTGGGGTCATGTATTTTTTGTTCCTTGTGTATTATGTTTGAGGTATAGCCGAGGCCTTGTTACCGGCATTATTATAATACTCTTCTGTATCTATTATAAGCTCCGTAAACATAGTGTGGGTTGTATATTGGTGCTGGGGAAGTCAAACCATGTTATGTATTTGAATTACTTGTTCTACTTTAGACCATGAAAATGTGTGTGAAATTTGAGACTCTAAAATAAAGTAATTAATGGTAAGAAATTGGTATTGCATATATGATCACTTTATTGTTTGATTAACGAAAATATGTATTCTCTTTATTCATGAATGAGTTTGGGTAGAAGGAAACTTATAGGCTTGCTCGACCGGGTTCACTCGGTTGAGCGCCGGTCGCGTTTCCCAAGTTCGGGGAGTGACACCGGGGCACCACTGAACTCTCCAGAATACCAAAACCACTTATCCCTCATAGCCTGATCTCGACCATGCTGACGTTCACCCTCGATCCTCAGAGATATCTCTACAACTAGCTCGTAAGAAGTCTACATATCAACCTCTCGGGCCATAGTGGCCTAGCTAGCACAGTACAAACCTTCAACAAAACTCCACACTCTCTCTGCATCGGTCACAAGTATCATAAGTACATGGCGATACAACTCAGAAAATCTTGCCTCAAAGTCGGTCACCGACATCTGACCCTGCTGGAGCTGCTCGAACTGAAATCACAACTCTTCACTCTAAGAGGGTAGAATATATCTGTCCAATAAGAGGCGTGTGAACTGGTCCCAAGTCATGGGAGGAGAACCTGCTGATCTGCTGAGAAGATAAGACTGCCACCATCTACTACGGGCCCTGCCCTCTAGCTGAAAGGTGGTAAAGTCCACCTCGTGGGACTCCAATATCCTCATATTATGCAGTCTGTCCCTACACCGATCAACAAAGTCCTGGGGGTCCTCATGTCGCTCACCTCCAAAGACAGGAGGATGTAGTTTGGTCCATCTCTCTGCGGATCGTCGGTCGCAGCTGGTATGGGCTCAGGTATAGCTGCTGCAACTGGCTGAGCTCCGCCCACGGGTAGTGTGCCCGAGGTCTGATATACGACAATTGCATGCCCTAGATCCTGAGCGGTATGGGTCTGTACTCCCCCTCCTACCTAAGATGTGGTTGGGTCTGTTGGAAATAAACCAGCCTGAGTGATAGAATCTATGAATCGCAGCATACGATCCATGACCTCCTGGAATCCCGGTGCAGACATGAAATCAACCGGGGCTGGCTCTGTTGCAGGCACCTCGCCCTACTTCTCAATAATAGTATCCTCTATTGGATCTATTGGCGGCATAGCTGGGGCAACTCTAGGACGTCCTCGTCCTCTACCACGAGTCGGAGCCCTCCGTCAGCCTCTAGTAACAGGAGGAGAAGCTCCTCCATGATCAGGTACATCTACTGCGCTCGTTCTCACCATCTGTGAGAGAATAAGAGAAAGATATTAGTACAACATCAACTGCACGATAGGATATGAAGAAAGAGTAGTTTCCTAACACCCTATAGCCTCTCAAAGATAAGTACGGACGTCTTCACACTGATCCGCAAGACTCTATTAGGCCTGCTCATAACTTGCGAGACTTACGTGAATCTAGTGGTCTGATACCATGTTGTCACGACCCAATTCTCCTATAGGTCGTGATGGCACCCAGCTCCGCCGCTAGGCAAGCCAACAGTGAACTAACCACGTGATTACTCGTTTTAATAAGTTTCTAAGTAATTAAATTTCATTGATTAAAAGATTACGAAACAACAAACTTAAATAAATAAGACGAAAGCAGTTAAGTGCAATCATAATAATAGTAATAATCCCAAAACTATGAAGTCTACTAGTGTATGTGCCAAGGCCTGGTGTTACAAGTGTATAAGCTACTAGTAGAATATATAAAATACTAAGCTATTGTCCGAAATAAAGTAGACAGAAACAAAACACAAAGAAAGACTTCGGGTGCTGCAGAACGGCTCGGAAGGTAGCTCACCGCTCAGTCTCAGAGTATTAAGGGTGTGCGTCGGGGTAACTACCAGATGCACCTGCCTCAGAACCTGCATGGTTAGTGCAGAAGTGTAGCGTGAGTACATAAACAACAAGTACCCAGTAAGTATCAAGTCTAACCTCGAAGAAGTAGTGACGAGGGGTCGACATCGACATTTACTATGGGCTAACAATAAAATACAGGAATTATAAATAAGCATGGTGTCACGAACCAAAATCTATTAAAGGTCGTGATGGCGCCGGACAACGTTGTCAGGCAAGCCAACAATAAATACTCAATTTGGTTCTCATTTTAATATTTTGAAATCATATTTTTCCTTCCATTAAATAGTAGAAGATGAAATTACAGAGTAAATGATAATATTTTTAACAAATTTCAATACAAAACAACTCATAGTCACCCCAAAACCCGGTGTCACAAGTGCATGAGTATCAAGTAGGAATGTAAAATAAAATACAGCATCTGTCCGGAATACAAATTTGGATAGGAGAAATATAAATACTCTGAAGGAGACTCTGCCGGCTGCGGGTCGTAATGTGAAATACAGATCACGTAAGTCCCTATATGCATACACGCATCTGCTCTCTCAAGGCCACTAGTCACATATGTACATGCACAAAAATGTGCAGCAAGTGTAGCATGAACGCGTACCTAGTAAGTATCTAGACTAACCCCGGAGGAGTAGTGACGAGGGGTCGACATCGACACTTACTAGAGGTCCAGTTAAATAAATAATACGATAATTCATACAATTGTAAAATACACAACAATAGGGGAGAAATCTGAAGTTTCATAATGTTTCAATTATTTCCTTTTTATAAACAAATTATCAATCATGTATCCTACCTCAATATCTGAGAATAAATGCCAAGTGTCAATACCAATCAGATAAGAAATACCATAAAATACCGGGCGTCAGTGAAAAGTTTATCTCGTGAATATTCGAACTACTAGCGGTATAACGCATGATTCTACCGAGGTCGTTCAGCCCGATCCGGAGTAGTGTGTACACTGCCGAGAATCGAACGACACGAACCAGAGATGCACCTCTATATACTGCCAAGGCGTTCGGCCCGCTCCACAAGAAAGGAAAGAATTTATCCCATTCCGAGAGATACTGCCGAGGCGTTCGGCCCGCTTCACAAGAAAGGAAGAAAGTTTCTGAATCACAAGATACGCGCTTACAATAAAGTACATGAGCACAATAATAAGTACATCTCTTTACATTTATCGAATACCTTAGCAACAACTCAGGGTATTAAAGCTTGACCTGATACTTTTATTTTTAAATCAATTTCAGTTATAACTTTAATTAAGTAAGCTAGCAGAACAAGTTCAGATAATTCAATTATTATAGGATAAGGTCCTAAGTCTATCCGGACATAGACATGCTTTAGCTACGTACGGACTCTCATCATCTCGTACGTACGTAGCACCCACAACTAGTTGCACATAATAATAAGTATCACCTAAGAGTAGTTTCCTCCTCACAAGGTTAGACATGAGACTTACCTCGCTCCGAAGTTCCATAACCGGCTCCAAATCCCTCTAACACCTCAAACCGATGCCCGTCGTTCCAAAACTAGTCAAATAATGTGCAAACCAATAAAAATATACTCTAATACTCATAACAAATCAATTTAGACAAATTTTTAACTCTGCTCGAAAAACCGATAAAGCAACCCTCGGGCTCACGTGCCCGGATTCCGAAAAAATTTGAAGGTAAACATTACCCATAATATTACGCACTCAAATATATGATTTATTCTCAATTTCATGCCTAGATTCGTGATCAAAATCCAAGAATACTAATTTTTAGGTTTTTCTTCAAAATCTCAAATTTCTACTAATTTGCATGTTTAAATCCATATATAAACCATGTATTTAATCCAAAATGAGAAGAAGTCACTTACCCCATAATAGAGGATGAAGATGGAACTACAAACTTTCTCCAAAATTCGCTCCCATGGACAAAATGAAGTGAAATTGAACTCAACTCTCGTTTTAAAGAAAACACTGCCCAGCCACAATTTCCGCTTCTGCGGTTCATCAGCCGCTCCGCACCTGCGAAAATTTTATTGTAGGTACGGTTCAAGCTCGGCCCAACAGCCCCCGCATCTGCGCCCCATGCAGCGCATCTGCGCTTCCGCTTCTACGGTCCTCAAGTGCCCGCATCTGCGACCCCAGGCATTTTGGCCATCTTCGCTTATGCGCTTGCCTTGCCACTTCTGCAGCGTCGCACCTGCGACCCTTTTTCTGCAGGTGCAATTACACCAGAACTCAAGCCCTTCAGCAACACAACAAAACTCCAAGTTGATCCGTTGACCACCCGAAACCACCCCGAGGCCCTCCGGACCTTAATCAAATATACCAACACGTCCCAAAATACATTACGAACTTAGTCGAGGCCTCAAATCGCGCCAAACAACATCAAAACTACGAATCACCCTTCAATTCAAACTTAATGAACTTTGAAGTTTCAAACTTCTACAATCGATGCCGAAACCTATCAAATCACGTCCGATTGACCTCAAATTTTGCACACAAGTCATAATTGACATTACGGACCTACTCCAACTTCCGGAATCGGAATCCGACCCCGATATCAAAAGTCCACTTCCGGTCAAACTTCTCAAAAATATCCAAATTTCCAACTTTCGCCAAATGACACC
>AWOL01S0017333.1:123586-144522 GCA_000715115.1 Nicotiana otophora
ATCCAGTCATACTGTGGAATAATTTAAAAGATAGATATGACCACCTGAAGATGGTCGTTCTTCCACAGACACGTTATGATTGAACTCATCTAAGGCTACAAGATTTTAAATCTATCAGTGAGGATAATTCTGCTATGTTCAGAATTATTTCTCAATTGAAACTATATGGTGATAATATTACGGATCATGATATGTTGGAGAAAACCTTCACCACTTTTCATGCCTCGAATATGCACCTGCAGCAGCAATATCGAGAGATGGGATTCAAAAAGTATTCTGAACGTATCTCACATCTTCTTGTAGTCGAGCAATATAATGGGCTATTAATAAAAAACCATGAAAGCCGACCCACTGATTCTTGTCCATTCCCTGAAGTGAATGAGACGAACTTCCACCAAGCTAAGTGTGGAAGAGAACGTGGCCCCAGTTGTGGTCATGGCCATGGTCGGGGAGGAAACTCTAATCGTGGTAATAATAATGCACCAAAGAACCCTCCTCACCACCATCAGTGGAAAAGGAAGGAATAAAATCATGAAGCGGTGCAAGCAGCAAAGCCAGAAAATACATGCTATAGATGTGGAGAAAAAGGGCACTGGTCACGTACATGTCATATGCCAAAGCACCTGGTTGAGTTGTATCAAGCCTCCCTGAAGAAGACAGAGAAAAATGTTGAAGCAAATTTTATTTCTGAAGATTATTTAGACTTTATGTATTTGGATGTAGCTGATTACTTTGCACTCCCAGAAGGAGAAACAAGTCATGTGATCGGTAGTGAATTTGTAGAAATATAAATATTTTAATTTTGGTTGTTTATAGTAGATAGTATGGTTATGTAATTGTTGTACATAAATAAAAGTTATGCTTTGATAATGCTGTTTACTATAATATATTTTATTTATGCATTTTGAAGAATATGAATAATCCACAAATTATGTTTGGATCAAAGACCAATCATGAAGATATTTGTGTAATTGATAGTGAAACAACTCATGCCATATTCAAGGATCAGAAATACTTTTCTTATTTGCATAAGGAAAAAGCAAATATTTCAACAATTTCTGGTAATATAAGTTTGATTGAAGGCTCCGGAAGAGTCATTATATTTATGTCTAAGGGAACAAAACTTATTATTGACAATGCATTGTTCTCCTCCTAGTCCCGAAGAAACTTGTTGAGTTTTATAGATATCCGCCAAAAACGGTATCATGTTGAGACAATAACTAAAATGAACGTGGAATATCTTTATATTACAAAGAATATTTCCGGCCAGAAATGCATTGTAGAAAAGTTACCAACTTTATCTTCTGGCTTATACTATTCAAAACTTAGTACAGTTAAAGCACACTCTATCGTAAACCAGAAGTTTACGGATTCAAATACTTTTGTGCTTTGGCATGGCCGTTTGGGTCATCCTGGATCAATAATGATGAGACAAATTACTGAAAATTCGAGTGGGCCTCCATTAAAGAACCTGAGATTCTTACAAATAATAAATTTTCTTATGATACTTGTTATCAAGGCAAAATGATCACAAGACCATCACCAATGAAGGTTGGCATTGAATCCCCTGCTTTTTAGAATTTATACATGGGGATATATGCGGACCTATTCACCCACCAAATGGGTTGTTTAAATATTCTATGGTCCTAATAGATGCGTCTTCAAGATGGTCTCATGTGTGCCTACTATCATCTCGCAACCTGGCATTTGCAAAGCTATTAGCCCAAATAATTCGATTAAGGGCACAATTCCCAGATTATCCTATAAAGGCTATTCGCCTTGAAAATGCTAGAGAATTCTCATCTCAAGCTTTTAATGATTATTGTCTATCGGTTGGGATAAAAGTTGAACATCCTGTAGCTTATGTTCATACTCAAAATGGCCTTGCATGGTCATTTATTAAATGCCTGCAATTGATAGCAAGACCACTACTTATGAAAGCACAATTGACCACTACTGTTTGGGGCCATGCTATCTTGTATGCAGCATCACTTATTCGTCTCAGACCGACACATTATAATAAATATTCTCCGTCACAATTAGGTTTTGGCCATGAGCCAAATATTGTCCATCTACGATTTTTTGGATGTGTTGTATATGTGTCAGTAGCACCACCACAATGCAGTAAGATGGGCCCTCAAAGAAGGTTAGGAATATATATTGGGTTTGAATTACCCGATATTATTCTCTATCTTGAACCATTGACGAGAGATTTATTTACTGCTCGATTTGCAGATTATCGATTTGATGAAACAAATTTTCCACAATTAGGGGGAGAGAAAAAGAAAATCAAAAGAGAAATTATGTGGAAAGTTTTATCATTATCTCACTTTGATCCACGTACCCCTATATGTAATCAAGAGGTCCAGAAAATTATCCATTTACAAAATATAACAAATCAAATACCAGACGCATTTATTGATTTGAAAAGGATAACTAAGTCACATATCCCCGCAGAGAATGTGTCCATCCGAATTGATGTCCCATCAGGACCATCTACTAGCATGGGATCTAGTGAACCTAAAGCACGCCTGAAGCGTGGTAGGCCTTTGGGTTCTAAGGATCGAAATCCTAGAAAAAGAAAATCGACAAATGATCAAAATGATATTATGAAGGGATCTCCTGAAGAGACCCAAGGTCTGATTAGTTATGGGATTCCTGAAGAAATCAATGAACCCGAGACTCAAGTGAGCGATGAACTTTTAATAAGTTCTACTGGTGATGGGATTAATTTAAATCGATCTGAAATAGTGGTGGATAATATTTTTGCATATAATGTTGCACTTAACATTATGCAAGATAGTGAGAATCTTGAACCCCGATCTGTCGAAGAATGTCAACAAAGATCTGATTGGCCAAAATGGCAAGGGGCAATTTAATCAGAATTGAACGCACTTGCGAAAAGAGAGGTCTTTGGACCAGTAGTCCAAACACCTGCTGGTATAAAACCAGTTGGTCATAAATGGGTTTTTGTGCGAAAAATGAATGACCAAAATGAAGTTGAAAGATACAAGGCTCGCCTTGTCGCACAAGGATTCTCACAACGACCTGGAGTCGATTATGAAGCAACATATTCACCTGTTATGGATGTTACACCCCGTACTTCAGACTTCACTGTCATTATAGGATTATCCAATGTAAGCTCAAAAAGGGCGAAATCCTTTTACACGGATAAGAAAGGTTTACCGAAGTCTTAAGTAAGTTAAGATGAATATGAGACATGTTAATCATGATTTAAATGATTTTAAAGTCATGATATGACTATATATGATGTTTGAATATGAAATATAAAGTTTGGAAAAAATCAGATTAAAGTTGCGGGAAACAATAACTAAGAATTTGCCCTATAACAGAGCTTTTTGAGAAATATATTTCGTGTGTTATATAAGGTCTTTTTGGGACATATTATATGCCAAATTGAAGGTCTTGGAATTTAGTTTCCAATCTCTTAACCGTTCATTCATACGAGATCCAAATAAAAAATATATAAGCGTCGGAAGATGGGCGAATCAGAGGGTGCCAAGCTAGCACTTTTTGACTTTTCAAAAAGTTGTTATATTGTTTTAGCTCGTCTCTCTCTCTATCTCTCTCTTCAGTTTTGCACATAATCTGACCAGATAACTTCATAAAAAATGGTCCTTGAGTTCTCTACAAGAGCTTCAAATAATACTAACATCCCGGGCACGAAATCGAGAAGCGATAACATCAAAACGATCCCTACGACGTAAGTATCGCTATATCGCCTCTCTTTTTCTTTGTAGTTTGAGTTTCGGAATGTATTTAATAGTTATTAAAAATTCCTAATTTCTGTATTTAAGCTTTATAATATCAAGAAAAGTTGATAAATTCATTTCCTAAAAGGTTAGACCTCACAGGACGATGATCGGAAGCCGTGAGTTTGAGTTATTTGACTTATAGTGGACTGTTTTTTGGGTTGTTTCGTGTTGCTCTTGGGATGTCTATTGTGCTGCTGATTTATGGAGTTTGAAAAGATAAAAAGGGCGTGGAGAAACGCCACATGTGGTCTCAGAAAAATACGTATTTGATAAAGTTTATCCGAAAGGCATATTGTTTTAATGTTATTCGAGAAATCTTATTAACGTATTTCTTATGCATTTCATGCATTTATACATGTACATTGACCCATGACCAGAAGACGTTATATACGCATATATTATATGTATATGGGATATGGGAAAAGGTTAAGGCGTTATATACGCACCACCACCTTATCAGCTGGTATACGTTGATGATTTTGCCCACAGTGGCTGAGATGATATGATGAGATGCCCTCAGAGGCTTGATGATGTTATGTACGCATATACCTATGCATGGTATGGCATTTATATGCTCATGCATGACATTATAAATTTTCATGATTTACAGAGCTATTCAGAATTACAGGTTGAGTTCTTTACTTCAGGTTTCTTTCATGTCTTTTATATACTACTGTCATGCCTTACATACTCGGTACTTTATTGTACTGACATCCCTTTTGCCTGAGGACGCTGCGTTTCATGCCCGCAGGTCCCGATAGACAGGTTGAGAGTTCTCTAAGTAGGCTATCAGCTCAGCGGAAGATGTTAGTGCGCTCTATTTGCTCCGGAGTTGCCTATTTGGTCAGTATGATTTGGACCTGTATTGTTTAGTATGGCGGGACCCTGTCCCAACCTTTATGATATTTATGTACTTTTAGAGACTTGTAGACAGATGTCATGTATACGAAAATTGGTATGGCCATATAGGTCAGTACGTCATATGTATAAGTCGGTATATCAAGTTGGGTCACCTTATATTGAGTATTTCCTCATGTTTTATTCTACTTATTTCACGATAGCCTTTCCGGCTCATTTACCTATGATAGTACGATACAAAAGATACGTTACGTTGGTACTCGGTTGTGTAAGGTACCGGGTGCCCAGCGCGACCCATCGGTTTGGGTCGTGACAAAAGTGGTATCAGAGCAGTTCTGTCTTAGGGAGTCTACAAGCCGTGTCTAGTAGAGTCTTGTTTATGGGTGTGTTGTGCACCACACTTATAAACAGGAGGCTACAAGGCATTTAGGACTGTCACTCTTTCTTCTTACTCTAGATCGTGTGTTAGATCTTAGTTGTAAGAAATTCAAATTCCTAAATTCTAATTTATTCGTTAAAGAACGATATCTACATCCAGAAAGATAGTTGGTTAGAGATTGAATGTGGCTGTGGAAGAGTTGAGTCAAAGGAACTCGATTTTACGTCATGCTTATGATGAGTAAATGTAAGGCCTTCAGTAGATATATATGTACTACGACGTGTGAGCCTCTTGATAAGGAGCCCTAAGGCATGGATATCTATCTACCTCTATGGTAAAAAAATCAACGAGAGAATCAGAAGGTAGATACAAGTTTCAACAAGTAAAAGAAGCTAGGTGAAGAAGGATACGAGGTACCCAGTTAGTGAAGATTATCTGTATTTACAATTCAGGCAGAGAAATATAAACATTCTGAGTTACTTTCAACAGTAACAGAGATATATACAATTGGTCACACATATCTCAATTATGTCCTATGGGAGCAAATAGATATAATTTAAGAGAATGATGGGATATCAGCATCCAGCTGGAGTTAGAGTAACCCAAAATTGTGGATGGATTGTTATCATTAGCTCCCATTTCCGAGGGATATTGCAAACATGGTAATGATTCTCCTTGTGAGACACCCAGATGGTGCACTCTAGAATAATACAATCAGATATGAATACTAGAATGTTCAGAAATTTCAGAAGATTGGCATTGGAATCCTAGAAGGGATAACTATTTACCTTTGTATGGCTCTCGTCCCTAGTAAAGAGAGAGTGTTAGGCGACCCGAAGAGCCAGTGCGTTGAACCAAGGGGGGCTAAAAGTGAAAGAATGTTTTGAAGAAGTTTTCATAATAATCTGATAGATAGAAATATTAGCAAGAGAATAAGAAGAAAGTAAATGAAGCATTATGAGTAAGATGTGATAAATGGATGATAACGGTAAATCAAAATATGACAGGACTACAGATTCTATATTCAAGTGAAGGAAAAGATAAGAAATTACATGCCTTGAGACAATAAAAGAGTATAAGCCATAAGGTCATGGCCCCATTTCGAGAAATAAGTTGGTGACTCCAACGTGATTACCATAAGGAAACGTTAGACCCCAGAGTAATAGAAATTAGTATGAGATGGTGAAGAAGATAAAATGAACATGAATTAGGGACCGAATGATTTGACAATAGCCAGCATCATGAAAATTTTAGAGATCATGTTCTGGCGATATTAGAATGGACAACAGAAAAATAACTTTTAAAGGTCATTCAAGAAGGCGTTTCCCTAAAACAAGCGTTGTGAGCAGAGTTAAGCTTAAGGGACCGAGTGTGCCAGTTACACTAGGTGTCACCTTTGTGTGTAAAAAATTAAATTATCCGTGGTACAGAAGAGTTACCGCAAGGCAAGTAAGAGTCCGTGAAGATGTGAAAAGACGCCAAATATGAAGAGGTGAAGCATTTATAGGTAAATCTTCATAGCAATAAATGTTAGCACTCCCCTTAAGGGGGGAAGATGGTGTGATATGGTATTAAATCGGAGTTATGTGGTTAAGGTAACTATAGAATAGTAAAGGAAGAATGTAGTAGAAAGACGAAAGGAATGAGATTGCATTTATTCAGATCCTACGGATATGATACGATTCCAGAACATTATGTAAGCATGACGACGGGGAGAGGCAGTAAAGGTTCCATCACTAGATGTTATTGATAAATAAGTGCAAATAAACACTGGATACATAAGGATCCAGTGTGCGGTATAAGTTAAGACAAAGGATATAACCCAAGAGAGATTACGCAGAATATAGATATGAGAATGGACTAACGTGTAGTTAGTAGTTGATTCAGGAAGAGCCTAGCCATGGCTAAACAAGAGGGTACCGACGAATCAGCAGGTTGTGCAATATAAATATAGCGAAACGCAACATAGGGAATTCAATCTCGCAAATATGATGACATCGTAATCCTTGAGAAATATTCAGATATGAGTTGGGGATGTTAAAGGTACCGTATAAGTGTTACGGAAATAAGAGAGAGTGCCACTAAGGAGACAATCAAACTTTGAGTTCAGAAGTAACCCTACGAGAACAAGGGCACGAATGTATGTAACTAAGGATATTTGTAGACGAGTAAGAACATAAAAAAAAACTTTCTTTCGGGTATACGATGTAATAAGCTCGCAGCTTTACAGAAGTCAAAGGGTCTCTCTTAAGAACTACAAAGAAAGACTAGCTGAGGGAATAAGGAAAAAGGCTTCAACTTAAGCATAGTGACATAAGGAAGAAATGGTCTTGTAACAACAGTCTCACAACAACATTGTATGCACTCCATAAGAAAGTGGCAGCTATCGTGGCTAATGAACGAAAAAAAAAGCAAAAGATGATATTTGAGATCATATGAGTTACAGGAAATTCCATTATTTGTGGACAATGAGATAAGCCATGTATTCATGTAACAAGTGGCAGAACGACCATGAAAAGTAATTGCTTATGTTTAAAGACAATTAAGAAGCACAAGAAGAATTTTCTGACCCACGATTTAGAGCTAGCCGCGGTGATTCATGCACTAAAGATGTGGAGGCATTATTTGTATGGCATTTATGTTGATATATATATATATATATATATATATACGAATCATAAGAGCCTTCAATATATCTTCAATCAAAAGGAATTGAATTTACGCAAAATGCAATGGTTGGAGCTACTAAAAGACTATGATGTTTATATTTTATACCATCTAGGAAAGGCGAATGTAGTAGCCGACGCTCTAAACTGTAGATCTATGGGTAGCATGTCATTTTTACAGCCAGAGAAGTGTGTGGATAGCCCATGAGATTCATCAGCTAGCTAGTCTAGGAGTTTGATTACTAGACTCAGGTGATACTGGAGTTATTATTTAGGACACGGCATCATCCTCTTTAGTAACTGAAGTGAAGGAATGCCAGTATGAGGATCCTGTGCTAGCTCATTACAGAGATACATCCCCTCAAAAGGAGAATACACCATTTAAAATTTTAGGAGATGGAGTCCTCAGATATCGAGCTCGATTATGTGTTCTAATATGGTAGGGTTACGCCAGCAGGTTATGGGAGAAGCCCATTATTCTCGTTGTTCTATTTATCCAGGAGCGACGACGATGTATCATGATATCAGGGGAATATACTAGTGGGACGAAATGAAGAAGGATATAGCAGAGTTTGTTGCTTAGTGCCCAAATTTTCAACAGGTTAAGATTGAGCATCAGAAACCCAGTGGATTATTATAAGCTATAGAGATTCTGACTTGGAAATGGGAAGTGATTAATATGGATTTCATCATAGGCTTACCTCGTACCCAACGTAAGTTCGATGCTATATGGGTTATTGTCGATAGACTTACAAAATCAACCCATTGTTTTTGTCTGTCAGGACTACTTATTCAGCAGAGGATTATGCAAGGCTTTACATTAGGGAGTTAGTACGACTTCATGGTGTCCCTATATCTATCATCTCAGATAGAGGTGCTCAGTTTACAGTTAATTTCTGGAGGTCCTTCCAAAAAGGATTGGGGACTTAGATAAGTTTAAGTACAACATTTCATCCCCAGACAGATGGTCAGGTTGAACGCACTATTCAGACACTGGAGGATATGCTACGGGCTTGTGTGATGGACGTCAGGGGTAGCTGGGATGATCATCTTCTACTTATTGAGTTCGCATATAATAATAGTTATCATTTAAGCATCCAGATAGCTCCATATGAAACACTTTATGGACGGAAGTGTAAGTCACCTATCGGATGGTTCGAGGTTGGGAAAACCAAGTTAGTATGACCAGAGTTGGTACAACAGGCAGTTGAGAAGATTAAGCTTATACGGGAAAGGCTATTAGCAGCTTAGAGTCATCAGAAGTCCTATGCATATAATCGACGACGAGACTTGGAGTTTCAGGTAGATGACTGGGTATTCCAAAATGTATCACTGATGAAAGGCAGTATGAGATTCGGTAAGAAAGGAAATATTATCCCTCGGTACATTGGACCTTATAAGATTATACGCAGAGTAGGACAAGCAACATATGAATTAGACTTGCCTTCTAAATTGGAGTCTGTACATCCAGTATTTCATGTGTCTATGCTACGTAGGTGTATTGGAGATCCCTCTAAATTCATTCCAGTTGACGATGTTCAGGTTACAGAGCAACTATTATATGAGTAAGCTCCCATTGCTATACTATATAGACAAGTTCAAAGATTAAGCACTAAGGATGTAGCTTCGGTTAAAGTACTTTGGATTAACAATAATGTGGAGGAGATGGCTCGGGCAGCTGAAGAATAAATGAAGACTAGGTATCCTCACTTGTTTCCACTTTCGGAGGAGGATCAGACTGAGACATCACAACTTTTAGGTTGGTAGTAGTACCGTTACAAAAGTAGACTCTGCCAAAATTTCTATAGATTTTTGGGATTTTAACATTCGAGGACGAATATTTCTAAGGGGGGAAGATTGTTACACCCCGTACTTCAGACGTCACTGTCATTATAGGATTATCTAATGTAAGCTCAAAAAGGGCGAAATCTTTTTACACGGATAAGAAAGATTTACTGAAGTCTTAAGTAAGTTAAGATGAATATGAGACTTGTTAATCATGATTTAAATGATTTTAAAGTCATGATATGACTATATATGATGTTTGGATATGAAATATAAAGTTTGAAAAAAATCAGATTAAAGTTGCGGAAAAAACCAACTAAGAATTTGCCCTATAACAGAGCTTTTTGAGAAATATATTTCGTGTGCTATATGAAGTCTTTTGGGGACATATTATATACCAAATTGAAGGTCTTGGGATGTAGTTTTCAACGCTATTAACCATTCATTCATACGTTATCCAGATAAAAAATATATAAGCGTCGGAAGATGGGCGAATCAGAGGGTGCAAAGCTAGCACCTTTTGACTTTTCAAAAAGTTGTTATATTGTTTTAACTCATCTCTCTCTCTCTCTTTCTCTCTCTCTCTCTCTCTCTCTATCTCTCTCTCTCTCTCTCTCTCTCTCTCTCTCTTAAGTTTTGCACATAATCTGACCAGAGAACTTCATAAAAAATGGTCCTTGAGTTCTTTACAAGAGCTTCAAATAATACTAACATCCCGGGCACGAAATCGAGAAGCGATAACATTAGAACGATCCCTACGACGTAAGTATCGCTATATAGCCTCTCGTTTTCTTTGTAATTTGAGTTTTGGAATGTATTTAATAGTTAATAAAAATTCTTAATTTCTGTATTTAAGCTTTAGACTATCAAGAAAAGTTGATAAATTCATTTCCTAAAAGGTTAGACCTCACGGGACGGTGATCAGAAGCCGTGAGTTCTAGTTATTTGACTTATAATGGACTATTTTGTGGATTGTTTCGTGTTGCTCTTGGGATGTCTATTGTGCTGCTGATTTATGGAGTTTGGAAAGATAAAAAAGGAGTGGAGAAACGCCACATGTGGTAGGGTAGTAGGTTGGTCACTCGTCGTTGTAGTTACAGGCTAATTGATAACTTGTTGATTGGGTGTATTATGGTATATTTGGGGGTTTTGTTGTATTGAAGGTCGCGGATTGTAATTAGATTGGTTTTGAGTTGTTGATGTATTGTGTTTGTATCTCGCCTATAGTAGGCTTGAGGGAGCAGTAAAATTAGGGAAAATGCTGCCCGTTTTATTTTAGAATCGAGTTATCGTTTGAGATATGTAATATACTACCGCCATCTAAATTGTACACATATTTCTTTGTTATAGGGTTGGCACGCTAGCTGTCATAAGCTTGTTGTTGAGTTGCATTGACGACTTGAGGTATGTTAAGGCTATCCCTTCTTTCTTTTTAGCATGATCCAAATGATACAAACGAAACGAGCAAAATACGCAACTTTTATAAATGACTTTATTCATAAAAATACTAGGGGTGTCTATGTTCTTGATTCCCCATGTGAATTATTATTATATCCTCTATTCATGGGTCTCAAAAAAATACGTATTTGTAAAGTTTGTCCGAAAGGCATATTGATTTTATGATATTCGAGAAATCTTATTAACGTATTTCTTATGCATTTCATGCATTTATACATGTACATTGACCCATGACCAGAAGACGTTATATACGCGTATATTATATGTATATGGGATATGGGAAAAGGTTAAAGCGTTATATACGCACCACCACCTTATCAGCTGGTATACGTTGATGATTTTGTCCACAGTGGCTGAGATGATATGATGGGATGCCCTCAGAGGCTTGATGATGTTATGTACGCATATACCTATGCATGGTATGGCATTTATACGCTCATGCATGACATTATAAATTTTCATGATTTACAGAGCTATTCAGAATTACAGGTTGAGTTCTTTACTCCAGGTTTCTTTCATGTCTTTTATATACTACTATCATGCCTTACATACTCGGTACTTTATTTGTACTGACGTCCCTTTTGCCTGAGGATGCTGCGTTTCATGCCCGCAGGTCCCGATAGACAGGTTGAAAGTTCTCTAAGTAGGCTATCAGCTCGGCGGAAGATGTTGGTGTGCTCCATTTGCTCCGGAGTTACCTATTTGGTCAGTATAATTTGGACGTGTATTGTTTAGTATGGCAGGATCCTGTCCCGACCTTTATGGTATTTATGTACTTTTAGAAGCTTGTAGACAGATGTCATGTATACGAAAACTGGTATGGCCATATAGGTCAGTACGTCATATGTATAAGTCGGTATATCAAGTTGGGTCACCCTATATTGAGTATTTCCTTATGTTTTATTCTACTTATTTCACGATAGCCTTTCCGGCTCATTTACCTATAATAGTACGATACGAAAGATACGTTACGTTGGTACTCGGTTGAGTAAGGTACCAGGTGCCCGTCGCGACCCATCGGTTTGGGTCGTGACAATGGATGCCATAACATTTCGATATCTCATCAGTTTAGCCTTACGTGAAAGGCTTGAAATACATCTAATGGATGCGGTTACAGCTTATCTGTACGTGTCACTTGATAATGAAATTTACATGAAAATCCCTGAAGGATTTAAAATGCCTGAAGCATATTCAAAATCTCGAGAAATGTACTCAATCAGATTACAAAGATCTTTGTACGGTTTAAAACAATCTGGACGCATGTGGTATAATCGTCTCAGTGAATATTTGTCGAAAGAGGGCTACATAAATGATGTTATTTGTCCATGTATTTTTATAAAGAAAATGGCTTCAGAATTTGTTATACTTGCTGTTTATGTTAGTGACATAAATCTTGTTGGAACTCCAGAACAACTCCAAAAGGCAATTGAATATCTTAAGAAAGAATTTGAGATGAAAGAACTTGGAAAGATAAAACTTTGTCTTGGTTTGCAATTTGAACATTTAGCAGACGGGATCTTTATCCATCAATCTGCCTATATAGAAAGGGTCTTAAAATGCTTTTACATAGACAAAGCGCGCCCATTGAGTACACCAATGGTTGTTCGATCACTTGAAGTGAATAAAGATTTGTTCCGAAGACAATGCTGCATGCATAGCCCAATTGAAGGGAGGATTTATAAAAGGAGATAGAACGAAGCACATTTCGCCAAAATTATTCTACACACATGATCTTTAGAAAAATAGTGACATCGATGTGCAACAAATCCGTTCAAGTGACAATCCATCAGATTTGTTCACTTAATCTTTGCCACCTTCAACTTTTGAGAAGATGGTATACAAGATCGGAATGTAGAGACTCAAATATTTGAAACAAGGTTTTCATCAGGGGGAGTAAAATACGCGATTTACTCTTTTTTCCTTACTAAGGTTTTTTCCCACTGGGTTTTCCTTATAAGGTTTTTAATGAGGCAGCTAGAAATGTGTATTACTAAATATGTGTACTCTTTTTCCTTCACTAGGATTTTTTTCCACTGGGTTTTTCCTAGTAAGGTTTTAACGAGGCACAATACCTTTTAATGAACATCCAAGGGGGAGTGTTATGAAAATAATTATATTGTGGATGTCCATTTATTACTCCGCTATAGATAATCTTCCTGAAGAAGATTATCCATTTAGTATTTTGTTGAAATTTATCTACAAGCAGCTCAATGAAATGATTTACAACAGCTTCTTATTAAACATGCAGGTTGCAAGCAGCTCATGCAGACAGCTTACAAGCAGCTAAAGAAAAACCTTGCAGCTACTTTCTGAAAAGCCTCGCAACTGCTTCATGAAAAACCTCGCAGCTGCTTCCTTTCTTCTATAAATAGAGGAGTTTTCAGTTCATTATGTACATAAGTTTAACATTTGAATAATATATCAGTTTCTCCGTATACTTATCTTCACTTTACAGTCTTTATTTAATAACATTTTCAAACATTGTTGGCGAATTGTTATTAAACATGTTATTTCTAAAAGAGTAATATTTTTATAAATATTTGAGTTATTTTTATGAAGCGATTTCGAATGACACCCTTACAGGTGTGGGAGTTTAATCAACACAGCTTTAAGTAACTAACAATTGTCTTTATATTTTATATTTAAAAGGTTGGAATTTATTTGGATTTTTTCTCTATTAATGACGCGGCTAAATTTCATTTTCTATTTTTTAATGGAACGTAGCGGGTGACGTGTCAATCAAAATTCTTTTTTGGGTTGGAAAAGTCTTCTCTTGACAAAACTTGCCTTCTATTTCTCTACTTCTATTTATTGTCAAATTCAATCAAATATGCGAATCTAACAACATGACTGTATTCCCATCTGTTCCCTTCGGCATAAGCATTTTTATTTTTTGGCTTATTTTTAATACTGTAATTGTTTTGATTTTATTCAGTATTTTTCAATTGGGTCCTCAGGATTACATAAATTAAATTTGTTTAAAAACCAACTCAAACGCAGAATAATAAATTGTTGGGGGTGTTTCTTCTTAATATCTCGAACGTGGATAGACACATAGCTAAAATAATGAAAGAAATACAACAAACAAGTAAATGTCTGAAACAATCCGAGGTGAAGTAAGTGAGCAGCACATATTATAGACAGGTTTACGAAAATAAAATGTTTCATCTTAGATGGTTGAGCGACTTTACCGACTTAAAAGATGATATCAGACATAAACTACAATGGAGATTCAAAAGTGAACTTAGATGGAACAAAGTGAGGAAGGGACGAAATTTGACGAGATTAGAGTAAGGGAAAAATGACGTAAGGCAAGACGAGTTACAACTTTGTCGTTTGGTTATTGAACAAGTTATATCAAGATAACCGGATAATAATACGGCGATTAAATAACAACAACAACATACTCAATATAATTTCATATGTGAAGGATAGTGTGTACGTAGAGCTTACCCCTACCTTGTGAAGGTATAGATGTTGTTTTCAAACAATTATGACAAAAAAATATGGAAAGAGCCAGAAAAATAATATAAACGAAGCAAAAGAAACAACATATAGTAATAAAAACATAAGAATAAGAAATACGAGAATAATACTAATACTACAGGTATGGAAAAGAAATACACGTTAAAAAAAGAAATACGCTCGACTACTTACTAACTATCCTAATTCTCGATCTCCAAAACCTCCTATCAAGGGTCATGTCCTCGGTAGGCCGAAGATATGCCATGTACTACCTGATCACCTCTCCGCAATACTTTTTCGGCCTACCTCTACCTCTTCTAGGACCTGCCATAACCAACCTCTGACACCTCTTCACTCGGACATTTGTACATCTCCTTTTCACATGCCCGTACTATTTCAGCCTCGATTGCTGCATCTTGTCCACCACACATGCCACTCTCACCTTGTCTCAGATATCTTCATTTCTAATCATATCTCTCCTAGTATGCGCACACATCCATCTCAATATCCTCATTCTGCTACTTTCATCCTGAACATGAGAGGTTTTGACTGACTAACACTGTGCTCCATACAACATAGTCGGTCTAACAACCACTCCATAGAACTTGCCTTTAAGTCTCAGTGGCACATTCGTATCACACAAGACGTCGGATGCGAGCCTCCACTTCATCCACACTCCTCTCTCGGAGATGACTTGTGTATTCAGGCTTATGTCAATATCAGCTTCCTGGGTCACGTCACTGAACTCACACTCTAAGTATTCTATTTTAGTCCTACTCAGCCTGAAACCTTTAGATAAGATTTCCCTCCAAACCTCCAGTCTAGTGTTAACATCGCCTTGCGTCTCGTCACTTAGTACTGTGTCATCTGCAAATAAATACAGTAATTAAATTATGATGAAATTATTTTATGAATATACTTTTATTGGTAGGTGTTGATTTCTTAGGTCTAAAATTGTGATATACGAGTTATTATAAAACATCTGTTAGAAATCACACTAGATAAATTGAGAAAAACTTTAATTTCGTTTTAACTTTAAATTTTTTAAAGAGCCATAGAGAAGGGCATTTTGACCATTTTAATATTAATCATTATTCCGCATTGAATTGGTGATATAAAAATAATATTAAAATTATAGTATAATTAATCTCGACATAAAAAAATTCAACCAGATAACAAATAATATAATTTAATGATGAAATTATTTTGTGAATATACTTTTATTGGTAGGTGTTGATTTCTTTCGCCTAAAATTGTGATATACGAGTTATTATAAAACATCTGTTAGAAATCACGCTAGATAAATTGAGAAAAACTTTAATTTCGTTTTAACTTTAAATTTTTTAAAGAGCCATAGATAAGGGCATTTTGACCATTTTAATATTAATCATTATCCCGCATTGAATTGGTGATATAAAAATAATATTAAAATTATAGTATAATTAATTTCAACATAAAAAAATTCAACCAAATAGCAAATAATATAATTTTGTATTTTAACCCAGATTTATTATACTCCCTTATTACTAATTTCTTAGTAGTAACTGCATTTTATTTTATTTTATTTATATCTTTTAGCCGTTAACATTATCACTCTACGCGTATTCTCTTCTGGGGTCAACCACTGGATGTTTAATTATTGTACTACTATCACATTTTCAAATTAAAGAAATGAACAAGAAACCACCTATTGGTTGATTTGTTCTATTTTTAGTCCCATATAAAACCGTCTTTGCTACGTATTTCTTTGCTAAATCTCCTACAATTTATACCCAAATTCGTCGCCGTCTTCTTCTTCTTCTATGTCGATAGTATATGGCATCCAAGGCCAGCTCCTAGAAGTCACTGGTATCAACTTCAATCTTCATTTAACTATTATAAACAACTGAATTTCTATGAATTCATTCTCGTAATTGTTTGCTTTGAATTTTCGATTTTGCAGTTGTTGCTTGTAACAAATTGAAGGACACTGAATGGATTTCAAGGCAAGATCCCTATGTTTGTCTTGAATACGGCAGTTCTAAATACCGTACTCGTACCTGTACTGGTAAAATTTGTTTTTTCTCCATTTGTTGACTTACAATATGAAAATAGTTACTTACAAATTAAATTATTTGAATAGAGTCCGACGAATACAGATGATTTATATAGTTTATTGGAACTAGTATTTTGATTGAGACGTAAGACTGTTTTCTCTAATTTGGGGAATTTTTGTGAAATTAATGCTGTTGTTCTGTTATTTTTTCTGTAGATGGAGGAAAAAACCCTACCTTTCAAGAGAAATTCGTGTTTACTCTCATTGAAGGGTTGCGAGAGATTAACGTTGTCGTCTGGAATAGCAATACCGTTAATACTGATGATTTCATTGGAAGCGGAAAGTAATTTCAAATCTTAGTGCTCCTTTTATTACTTACTTTTTCTTTACACGGAATATAAATGGATTTAAAATGATTTGTATATTCGACCTGTCTAATTTGGAATTGAGGCGTAATTGATTGAACGATCTATTTAGTTTTTGTTAGTTGAGTGCTAATCCTTAATAATTTAATTCTAGGATTCAGCTACAGAAAGTTCTGTCACATGGATATGATGATACTGCTTGGCCACTCCAGACGAAGAGGGGCAGGTAAATCGACAAAAAATCCACACTGTTCATTTTTAGATGATGTTTGCTTCTTTCCTATGTATGGGTCTTCTTTACTGAGTAGAATTGCTAGTAGGTCGTCCTTTAGAGTTAAAATTTGTCCCTTTTTTGTGTGTGTTTCTTTGACAAAATCTTGTACATTGTGCTTCCACTTTTTCATGTGACATTAATATGACAAGTTCCTCAATTGCACTGAGGTCTTCGACGTATGGATCTGATGTGAGTTTTTTTCTTTTGGATCAAGTAAGAAGTTGTTTCATTAATAAAGAAACCAGAGGATGGCAGCATCTTACAAAAGAGAAAGCTCCAGCAAGCAGAATCTAACAATCCACCTAATTGTTTAGGGAGCTAATAAAATCTAAAGGTAAATGGAGCTATTTACATTATAATGATTACACCAAGCAAAAAGATTAAGAAGGCATCTAGATTTCAAAATATAAGATTAAGAATCTCAAGTAAATATGATTTCTGTAGATATTTAGGTTCATAGCCATGGAGACCACAGAAAGCTTTAAGTATAATGATATGTTAAAGGTAAAATGTGGTCAAACACGCAACCTAATAAAAGATACTTCAGATCGGTTTGCCTAGTGTATCAGTAGACAAAACTATTGTTAACATACCTTATTGTGATAGAGCTACATGACTTGAAGCAACAAAGAAGTGCCGTTAAGAACTTCTAGTTCTGGAATAAAATAGAACTTAATGGACTAAAGACTTGCAGATAGCATTCAGTTAGTCTTAGCTTCTAAAGACTTCCTGCTTCCGATGGATTAAAGATTACAACCAGTAGTAAAAAGCATTAATAGCTTACACCAAAGTGAAATAGGATAAATGAAAATCAACTTGAAATCAACTTGTTGCTTTGTACCTTATATTACTTTTCTGAAGTCCAGAAGTAAATAGGAGATAAAAACTAATATGCCTTAGCCAGTTTGTAGAAGAAGTTATCTTCTGCCATTTTCTTTTTCTTCTATCTCTTAAGTGACTGTACAGGGATGGATTTCCAGCTTTTCTTAAAGAAATATAGGATGCGATGTAACTCATGAATCGAGGATTCAATTAGTTAGGCTACGTCCGATCAAACTTCTCCCCATTAATTGTCTTACTTCTTCTCTTCTCGACTGTACAGGGGATGGATTTCCAGCTTTTCTTAAAGAAATATAGGATGCTATGTAACTCCTGAATCGAGGATTCAATTAGTTAGGCTACTTCCGATCAAACTTCTCCCCATTAATTGTCTTACTTCTTCTCTTCTCGGCTGAGTCATGGGTCGGCTCATTCAAAAAAACAAAGAGAGCCATATGGACGTTTAGACATACTAGATACTGTTGGGTGTGGGCCAGGTGTGTGCCTCTAGTTGGGTGAAGAATTAGGGACAGTTGATGTTTGATATATTAGATTAATATCTCAGAAATGCAAGGACGGATTGTGTGATTAACAGAAACATTAATGGATTTCCTGTAACTATCTCTGTAGTCGATCAAGTTTATTTGAACCGTGTGAACCTAAGATTCCAAAGTTATCTGATTTTTGTGAAGTTTTCTTGGGTCTTTTGCACTGGCTGTTGGGACTGTAATGAATGAAATTGCACCGCATAACAGAAGTACCGTGGCTTGTATTTTCTTTTACAGGCATGCAGGAGAGGTTCGACTAATAATGCACTACGCAAATGCCAATGTAAGTGCCACCATCTTTTCTTAGAATTTCTCCCTTGCCCTTGCCCCCCTCCAAACCCGAACACGGACCTGCTTTATATATCTTTGACATGATTTTTACTCCTACTTCCAGAAGCCTGCAACAAGCCATGCTCCATCAGGCTCTCCATATGGAGCACCAACTCCTGGATCATATCCATATTCTGCAGCTCCGCAGCATGCAGTTTCTCACCCACCACCTTCTGCCTATCCGGCACCATCTCCTTATCCCGCAGTCCCGCCTCCTTCTGCAGCATATCATCCACCATCTCCTTATCCTCCTCAACCGACAGCTTATCCTTCACCTTACTCATCAACTTCAGCATATCCACCTCCGCCTTATCCTCCACAGGGTTACTCTTATCCTCCAGGTAAATATTCTTGTAAGACATGAACTTTTTTACTGTACACTCTCCCGGCTTCTCAACTACCTATATATTTTAATGTTTTGCCAGGTCCATACCCTGGAGCCTATCCTCCGCGATCACACTAATGCTGTGTTCTTAAATGCTTGGACAACGAATGCACATATATGCTTTCATGTAGTAGTGTTATAGCTTTGTCTGACATCGAAATTTCAGGACTTCTCATGACATGTTTGTGATTGGTATGCTTGAAGCTGTATGATATTGTAGAATCTGAAAAGGATCCAAAAGAAGCTTATGTTTTAGTTGCCTGTTTTATATTCCCTGAAGCGGAATGTACAGTAATCTTCTATCAGATAGGTTCAACTGGCGTTTGTACAAGAATTATGATGCCATAGTAGAGTCTGGAATCACCGAATTGTCATTCTTGTTTACAGGGCACTTTTCAGATTATATTCTTTGGATTTTTACATCATGTTGATAGTTGATATGCCAGCTTTATTTGTTGAACAAAGCAGAAGAATTTTTTTCTCGGAATCTTGCCTCCTGGCCACTGAAATTGAATTTATCATGTAAGTTTTTTTTAAAAATTAATAATAGCATGTTGGATTGAGAATAGTAGTTTTCAAATGGTATGAACTTCTTTTGGATACTTGCAGAAAAGTATTTGTGCCTGATGATTATCAGTTCTTTTGCCATCTCTGTTTCTGTTTTACTTCGAGCAACAATGTTATAAAAGTACTACATACTAATAAGGTAATGATCTGTGTATCAACATGTATCTGAGAGGCCAAGTATTCGACCTTAACTGTCTAGCACTTCTGTTTCTACACCAAAATTAAAGCTTAAGAAAATTATGAGCCACTAAAAGGAGCAAAGTAAGGAATTTCTGGGGAGAAAAAAAGTGTCTTTGTAAACACTTGAACCAATGGTGTCTAACTTTTCAAGAAGTTATTGTTGTCGACATTCTTAATTCTTTCTTTCTCTAGAGAAGGTGCAGAGAGGTTAATGATGCGATGATAGTCATGTCACATCAGGTTGAATGATCAAAAGTTTAAAACCATCTGATGAGTAGACATTTGAACTGCAAAATCATTTCGTTCCTTTTGACCAATTTGACAAAAGGGTTCATTTGGTTTGAAGGCCAAAGCAAATCTTAGCTCCCGTTTTTATCATAGATTTTGGCTTCATTTTTTAATTTTATTTTTAAAACAATGTTTGTTTATGAAATATGATCATGTTTTGGGAAAAAAATTCAAAAATTTTCAAGTTCCCAAAAACTGATTTAGGGTAGTTTTTGAGTGAATTTTTTTTTTCCACTCACAAAACCTCAAGTTCTCTATGCATAAAATGCATGTCCAAACACAATTTCAACTTTTAAAAATTAATTTTCAACACAACTTCAAAAACTCTTTTTCCAAGTTCCAATCAAATCTATACCCAAACGCCAGCTTAATCTCCTACTTAAACTTTGGTTTTTCTATATAAAATTTTGCAGAACTTTCATATAACTAATAGTCTAATCGTTTGGTTCCCAGTATTAACTCCGCATAAGTTTTTCGTAAAAATTATAAGTGAATCTATGTATTAAGTATTTTATATATGATAGAATATTAGATAAGAGAAGACACATTAGCAGTATCTAGAGACAAACTACAACAAATTATCCATCAACCCCACATAAGTTGGGGTTGGCTATATCCATATATTATTATTCATATATTACTATTCATTGCACAAAAATCACTGTGTAAAACCCTATAGACTATCATTATTCATCGCATGAAACAATCCTGCATTATAATTTAGTAGGCTATGGTCATGACTTGTTTGATAATTGGGG
>AWOL01S0017333.1:145725-160869 GCA_000715115.1 Nicotiana otophora
GGGAAGTAATATTTGAAGTTGAATTGAAAGCTATTTAGAATTCAGTTGTGATTGGACAATGAAAATACAATTGAGATTTTGTGAATGAAAACTTGAAAATTCTTGAAAAAACCCTAACACCTATGTTTCAAACTTCAAATTTTATATTTCATGTTTAAAGTTGAAATAATTGTCCATTTTGATAAACAAACACTATATATAATCTCCAAATATATTTGAAACTTGATCTTTAGCTGTATTAATAGGGAAATCCCGATAAAGATTCAACATTTTACTACAAAAAGTGCTGAAATCGCTTTCGGTGTTCCACATCCATTGCCTGTTCAAGGAAGTTGTGAATCTTGGTTGGCCTATTGCTCGACTCGAATATGAGTATAGGCCACTGCTTACTTTCTCTTTATATCTTAGCTATAAAAAGGAAAACCCCTTTTGACTTTGGATTAAAGTCATGTGTGTTGTCGTGATCCTTAAAACGTCAATTTCTGAACTTAATTTTTTCGTCTTTTCACTTGCAGAGATCCATAAATAGCTATGATAGTTTATACATCGAGGAAATGACAACTCCAAATAACATGTTGTACTATAGTTTTTAAATATAAAAGAGGTTATTCTACTTATATTTGTATTGGAGCAGTTTCTATAATTTTTAATATTATACTCACGCAATTAGTTCGTGTAAAAGTCAGTAACTATTTACAGTAACAACCTGTTTGGCCAAAAGTGTTTTTTCTCCAAAATTAAAGTGTTTGGCCAAGCTTTTAGAAGGAGAAAATATAAAAATATGTTTCTGAGTAGAAGGACAAGCAGTTTCTGAGTAGAAGTAACGGCTCAACCTATAAAGCATGGAGGAGATCCTCATTCAAACCAACTGGGCAACCCCGTAGGGTTAAGTTTACATATTTTACCGGAGATGCATATGATATTTTTTAGTATGTAATGGTGGTAACATGAATTATTAATAGTGGCAGCAATAAAATAATTTGTGGCCAATTGACACAGCACGAGCCAGAATATGATTAATCAGATCCACCAAATAGGGTTCTAAGATTGGGAAGTGGAAGAGAAATGATTGAATGTTTTTCCAAAAAGGAGATTTGGTCTGGTATTTTGGAGTAAAATGAACTAAAATATCAAAAATTAAAGCAGGTGGGCCAATTTTGACTTTTAAAAAACAATGATGCAATTAGATGTTTTGTGCGTTTGGATGTTAGTGATTTGACTGGATTTGATACAGATTCATCCACTTAATTAATGATGCATTATTACCTTAATTAACAGTACAAAACAGCTGCACAACTAACTAAGAGCCGGTTTGGTTAAACTGCCAAAATCTGTTTATTTTGAAAAGTATTTTTTCATAAGTACTTTTGAAAAAAAAAAAACAGTTTGTGCTTATTCAATTCATTTAAGAAGTACATTTTGTAATATTTGGTAAATAAATTGTGTTTGGCCAATTTTTTTAAAAATGCTTTTGATTATCAAATTACCAAAAAGGATAATGCCAAGGTCTTATAATTCTTTTAAAAAGGAAAATGAACTTAAATATTTATCGTAAAAGACTTTTATTATTTTTTATTTTATTTAATTAAAATGTAAAGCATAAAGTAATCAAACATATTAATTAAAGATTTAAATCAATTTTACATATATAGTTATACCAAAGCATATAATATTATATAGTATAATTACTTATTATCACATAATGATTTGAATAATCAAAATACATCATTCAGTATGAATTAGAAGTCTATTCCACAAATTGCTATATATTAATAGTCCACCATGAAATAATAAGTAAAGTCAATCACACATGATAATATTTCTCAACAATTTCATCTCTACTTTTATCACACAACGCCTCCATATTAGTAAAAGACTTGCCTTGCATTTATACAGAAATATCAGAAGACCCATCTCCTTCCTCAATCCCTGCAGTAATGCCTTCATTAACATGATAGTTGAATTCCTCGGTAGAAGAATGTCGTCAGATGAAATTATGTATAGCCATGGTAGTTATAACTAGATGATTATGAGTGTCAAGCTTGAAAGATGGCATTGAGCGTAAAATATAAATAATTTTAAATACATAAAAATAAAAAAAAAATTGTAAAAAAAAATCAAGTATGTTTAAATTCAAACTCAAAAAGAGTAACTAATTATTAACAATACATAATCATAATGTATAATTTATTTATTTTTAAAATTTAAATTCAAAAAAGAAAACTAATTATTACCTAACCTTACTAACTTTGTCCTAAATTGCCAAGTGGCCTATTGTGAGGCTGCCATTTGGCTTAATGTGGATGCATTTTCTCCTCCTTTTAATAATATATAGAATAGATAGATTATGTGATGCAATTGTAAATTTATTACCTATTTGTAGATAATTCTCACAAATTAGATTCAATAATTGTTTTAAAGATTCGGTAACTAATGGCATATAACAGAAGAAATTATAAACAATTATTTGTAGGAAGAAAATTGATAATCCAAAGAATGATGTAGATAATTTGATTTAGTGTGAAAAAAGAAGATAATTTGGAAAATTACAAGATATTGCACAGAGAATAAAAAATTAAAAACAAGAAAAGTCAATAAAGAATTTGGAAAGCTACAATATGAATCATATATATGATATCTTTAATTTAAAAAATAAGGTAGAAATTATAAAAAAATTAAAAAAAAAACTTAAATTAGTAAGGGATAATTTGAAAAATATAAATTTATGGTGAGGATAATTTTGTCTTGAATAAATTAATTTTTTACTTTTGCTTCTGCTTCTTGGAATAAGCTAGAATTTTCTGTTTCTTCCCAAAAAGAAAAAAATTGTTTCTGGTGCTGGCCAAAAGTACTTCTCTGTATTGGCTAAACAGTTTAAATTTAAAAAAAATTACTTTTTCGAGGGAAAAAAGTACTTTTTGTCTCCTAGAAATTTGCCAAACAGGCTCTAAATTCTGTTTAATTTTATTTTATGAGTTGGTTTAGGCTGGCCATCACTTAAGGAAATCAAAATAAAAAGCAACTAATCTTGACCTCTAAATACATATTTTCCTCGACCAAATCATATAGAAATAGTCGAGCAAAATTTGCAAATATTATGCTTGGGTTGGTGATAGGTTGCAACGTCTTCTCATCCAGCAATTGGTGTAAAAAGGATAGGGGCCATAATCTCAAGTTTTCATAACTTCATTACCCCACTTCATTTTTATTTATCTTATAGAAGAATTTTTTATAATTATAAAGGTAGAAGAGCTATTTTCAACAGACACTTAGTAAAAATAAAAATAAAAATTAAAGTGGGCTACTTGTAAAATTACACTAAATCTGGTGTTGTTGTTGTTGTTGTTGCAGGAGAAATTTTACAACTATAGTGTATAAAAAGAGGTTTTTTTAACCTTGTGATGATGTGTGAAAAAAGTGTTGGGGTGTGCATCAAAAGTGCGTCTAGTTGTGAAAAAGAGAGTATTACTTCTTGTTTTTGTGGTGGAATTTTGGACTTAACAGCTAGTGTTGAGTTGATTTTATTCAATTTGAGTTGTTGTATTTAGGAGAGGTGTTATTGTTGAATTAGTGAATATATTATCGTATTGTGCTTGAATTTGCTAAAAGAGATAGATATTTGCATCTCAGCTTGAAAAAAATGATTTTTATTTTTATTTTTTCAACTGTATTTATATTTTCCTACAATTTTAAGGAAATTCAATGGTTACAGTAACAAATATCAAGGTAGAAGATCTCAACAAGCATGAAAAGATCAAGTAGTTTCTACCTTGCCCAACTCAAGCAATGGAAGCGTACATAATCCTTTTCCTTGTACTTTTCATAAATACTAGTTATAAGGTACGCGCTTTACGTGTGAACCTTAGTTTAATAAGTATAAACTTAAAAAATCATATAATATATTAATCTATATATTTTTTACGTTCAATTATTATGTGTCATTAAAAAAGTATTTCTAAAATTTGATGTTGAGCTTTTTACGATGCTTGCTCGTCAACAATTTATTCTTATATTAGACTATTGTTGGAGCAGTAGCGCATCTATTAATGATTTCAACTTGTAATAGGCAACTTAATTCCTAGAAGTTTTAGGAACAGACATAATTAATTTGCTAAAATTACATATTTTATAGGTCTTTTCGTCCACAAGAATTTTATTTATCAAATTAAATAAAAGAGGTAGAAGAATAAATAAGTTTTATAATGATACTTGTAAAATAAAAGAGTTCTTCTATTATAATAAAAACTATGGCACACAGCAGAAGAAGAACTACAGAAAAGATATAATTCAGAAATGGTTCATCTACCACTTATAGAAGGATTGTCAAAATACTTAATAGCTCCATCGTTTTCAATTGCTTCGTTCAAGACCAACAAAACCAAACTGAACAAATTTGTGGAGAAAGCCATGGACAATATGAACCATATTTGTGGAGAAAGCAGACAATTACTCAGCTATCGAGTTTTTAGCTATTTTATATTTAAAATCTTTCCTTGCATTTAAATTCAAATCTTTTTAAAATCTTTCTTTACGTATTCAATTAACTCATTATGTGTTGTAGTCCTTGTATTCTAAAACTCTTAACCTTATTTTTAGGTTTTTTCATATCGTTTCAATATTAAGTTGAATTAATTTCGAATTCCTAAATATTAGGGAGATAATAAAATGATTAATTCTAAATATTAGGAAAATAATTTAAATGACTATTTTGTCTAGTGTGAAATCTATTTTTATAGGAAAAAAAAGACGAACGACATTTCGCTAAGTACCTTCATGCTTTTAATATAATATAGATGTGATGTTCTCTTTCATGAATGTAAATTCATTTAATCCTAGAATATAGTGGGGGTTAAAAAATTAGTAAAAATTGTGGCAATAAAACTTTTATTCACAGATGATTGAAAATGAATTTCAATTAAGCAAAACTGATTAGTGTATCTATCATAAGTACTGAAATAATGCATATGTTATTCTTTGTCTTAAGGTTATAATTTACTAATCTTTGGCTCTAATATGAATATTATAGAAATTAAAAAGCATGCTTAAAAGACAACCTGACAGGTTTTTATTCTTGAAATGAAGATTTTCAAAATATGTAATTAAATTTTCTTTGACTAGTCACATTACTAATTATTGCATTACTAATCACTGTATAACTTATCTCTAAATCAAACCGATTCCTAAGAGGTTGTTTGGTACAATGGTATGATATTTTATGGGATTAGTTATCCCACCTTTTATATGGGATAATTAATCTTATTATTTTAATATAAAAGTTATCTCGAATCATCTAATACCTCAAACCAAACACGAGGTAAAGTTAATCCCAAACTTTAGTGCGAAAGTATTATCCTTATCCCATTTACCAAACTGCTCGAGTAATTTATCTTTAAACATTGACTAGATTGCACAGCCTATTTATTACTACCATTCCAATACCAAGGAAAAAGGAAAAGGTAGAAACTAAGAGCTCGTTTGATCATGAAATGCTTTTCATTTTTTTTCGAAATCAATGTTTGATCATAAAATTTTTAATTTTCACTTGAATATGAGTTTTGGAAGTTTTCGAAAATTTAAAAAACTCCAAAAAGTTATTTTTCAAAATTTTCACTCAGATCACTTAAAAAATTCAAAAACACCTCAAAATTATATTCATGTCCAATCACAACTTTAATTTTCAAATAACATTTTCGGTTTGAATTTTTTTTTTTCCACCTTTTTTCGGGATTTTACAATTTTTCTGTCCAAACGCCCCACTAAATCTCTCTAACAAAAATCATCGAAATCTCCTCCTTTCAGTCTCAACCTATCAACCCCTATATAACATAGTGCAAAGCGTGAAATCCATTCTCTCTCTCTCTCTCTCTCTCTCTGCTTTCTTCAATCTTCCTTCACACAACCAGATAGAGACAAGAAAGAGAGATTCATGGAAATGCCCAAGAAGAATCACTCTTTTGGTTTCTGTTTTATATAATGAGAAAGCAACACATTTTCTTCTTTTCTCAAAGAAGATGGGAATACAAAACAATGAGCATAATCAAGACCAAACCCAATCTTTCCTTTTAGATGCTCTTTACTGTGAAGAAGAAAAATGGGAAGAAACAATTGAAGATGAGATTTTAGAAAAAGAAGCAACACTACCACTTCCTCTGCCTTTACTAGAACAAGACTTGTTTTGGGAAGATGAAGAGCTACTCTCTCTTTTCACAAAAGAAAAAGAAACAATTTCCAACTTTGAAACTATTAAAACAGACCCTTTACTTTGTTTAGCTCGTAAAGAAGCTGTGAAATGGATTCTTAAAGTAAATGCTCATTATGGATTCTCAACATTCACTGCTATTCTTGCTATTAATTACTTTGATAGGTTTCTTTCAAGTCTTCATTTTCAGAAAGATAAGCCTTGGATGATTCAACTTGTAGCTGTTACTTGTCTTTCTTTGGCTGCTAAAGTTGAAGAAACTCAAGTTCCTCTTCTTTTGGACTTCCAAGTAATTTACTCTTTCTATCCCATTTTTGCTTTAGTTGCCAATCTTGAGTTTCTCCGACGCTTATCCGTAATGCTAGTACTATTTTTGTATTCTCTTATTATTGGTTCTTTATTATTATATGTTATGTCATTTGCACTTGTTTGATTACCTTGCTTTCGTTTCGGGCTTCTAATTACAATACTCAATTTTAATTTTGTATCTTTGTATTTTTTCTTCGCTTTTCTAATTGGTGTACTTGCTTATGCCCTTCCTTTTATCTTTTCTAAGCCTATGAGTCTTCCAGAAACAACTAAGGC
The DNA here is from genome assembly GCA_000715115.1 of Nicotiana otophora. NCBI lineage: Eukaryota > Viridiplantae > Streptophyta > Magnoliopsida > Solanales > Solanaceae > Nicotiana > Nicotiana otophora. The sequence goes on from AWOL01S0017333.1 coordinate 152,510, forward strand.
CTGCGTATATTCTAACTTCCCCATACCCCACTCGTGGGATTACACTGGGTCTTGTTGTTGTTGTGTCATTCGCTTCGTTATCCTATTACATCGTTGTTGCTGTATTTTTACTGTTCTTGAGCCTAAGGTCTCCCTATCTTTATAGGGTAGGGATAAAGTTTGCGTACACACTATTCTCCCCAGACTACACTTGTAGTATTACACTGAGTTTGTTGTTGTTACCGACCTTCTTGAAAATTTCATTACAAATAATTCTTGTGTTTCTTTTGATTAATTATTAGGTGGAGGATGCAAAATATGTGTTTGAGGCCAAAACTATTCAAAGAATGGAGCTTTTGGTATTGTCCTCCTTAAAGTGGAGGATGAATCCTGTAACCCCACTTTCATTTCTTGATCATATAATAAGAAGACTTGGGCTAAAGAGCCATATACACTGGGAATTTCTCAAGCAGTGTGAGCGACTTCTTCTTTTGGTCATAGCTGGTAATTAATTGAACTCTTTTTATTTTGTAACGGTTGTTGAATACTTGAATTTCATCGGGTAAAGATTACTAAATCTTTCGATAATAACAAGTAAATGGAAGTAACAGAAGAAACCTCTCTTGATTTTTTGACATCTTTTGTGAATACAGATTGTAGATTCTTAAGTTATATGCCTTCTGTATTGGCTACTGCTACTATGCTTCACGTTATTCATCAAGTTGAGCCTTGTAATGCTGCTGACTACCAAAATCAACTTCTTGAGGTTCTCAACATTAGCAAGGTTTGTCTTTCTATAAATCTTCCTCTATTTTTTATGCTAGTACTTTTTGTTTACTATTCGATTTTGTATCATAATATTTGATGTTTTAGAAAACAAGAAGTATTTAGGGAAAATGAATACAATAGGATACTTTTGTGCCACTATTGACTTTTTGACTGCAGAAACAAAAGTTAGAGAAAAAGGTTATATACGTATCGAAAGTTATATACGTATCATTAGGATTTTGCCATAAATCCGGACGGAAAATTCTGATAATCGTCAGAACGTACTTCAAAACTCTGGTGATTATTAAAATTTGGGGTTCTTCAAAATAGAATTATGATGCGAGACTATTTTTCCAAAACTCTTCTTTAAGGGGATCAAAATACTATACACAATGATTTAAAGAAGGTCCATGTAGCGTCATTTTTAGAAGTTTTTATTACTGTTTTCTCCAAATGCATTGTTATTGCTCCAATTAGTGGAGTGTTAATTAAGTGAGACGTTTAAGAGAAATTAGATAGTCTAGACAATTATTCTTGTGATGATATTTCTTTTAAAAGGGGTACAAAACTCTTTGACAGATAATATGAGTATGAAGTACTAGTAATATTCTTTCAAGTTTCATCCTCCTTGGTTAAGACTTAAGATAAGAATGAAACAGGTATTAAATGGTCAAGTATACTTTGGGAATTAAGTGGAACCATTTACTATTTGTACACAGGAGAAGGTGAATGACTGCTATGAACTTATAACAGAGGTGTCTTACAACTCTATTTCACACAAGCGCAAGTATGAGAGTCCAATAAATAGCCCAAGTGCTGTTATTGATACATTTTACAGCTCTGAAAACTCAAATGAATCATGGGATTTGCAAACTTCTTCCTCTATTCCATCCACTTATTCACCTCATGATCAATTTTTGCCTTTGTTTAAGAAAAGCAGAGTTCAAGAACAGCAAATGAGATTGACATCTTTAAGCAGAGTTTTTGTGGATTATGCTGTTGTCAGCCCTCGCTAATATTATTGATAATGACAATGTATTACTCCTTATTATGTCCTTTTTGCAATTCTACTTTGAAAGATGGAAATGAAAAGAGGGGATAGTTTGTGGTAGTGGTTGCAGAGGGTTGGTGTTTGACAGCACAATGGGGGGGTTAAGAGAAAGAAAGGATAGTTAATATTCATGTTTACTGGAGTAATCATTAATTCAAGAACATTTAGTTAATTTTGTTTTAGATCTCTTTGCTTGCTCCCCTCTTCTATTCCTTGATAACAGAGGCAAATCTAATATATATGTATATAATCTATTATGTTATCTGAGTTAATGTTAAGCAACTAAAAATTTACAACTTCAAAATGTTCTAAAGATATATGGATTAGACTTTTACATATCCTAAAATATTTTAGGAATTTGATGTTCAATAGGAGTGAAGAATTTTTCAGCTATCAATGCACAATATGTTAAATAAGTTTGGCCTAACTCGCGCCCCAAAAGCTAGCTCGAAGAAAGTAGGTTTATCCAAGCCTTATAAGGAGACTAGGGATCTCATCCCGGCCCGATGTGTGATTCATTCCATTCATCACCCCAGATCCGAATATTCTTTATTTGAGGTTCTACTGTCCGGTATGGGGCATGCACAATCATGGACTGAGGGTATTTTTCACAACCCCTACGCCCTTCAATTGGTTAGGGGTCCGGTATGGGGCATGCACAATCATGGACTGAGGGTATTTTTCACAACCCCTGCGCCCTTCAATTGGTTAGGGGTCCGGTATGGGGCATGCACAATCATGGACTGAGGGTATTTTTCACAACCCCTGCGCCCTTCAATTGGTTAGGGGTCCGGTATGGGGCATGCACAATCATGGACTGAGGGTATTTTTCACAACCCCTGCGCCCTTCAATTGGTTAGGGGTCCGGTATGGGGCATGCACAATCATGGACTGAGGGTATTTTTCACAACCCCTGCGCCCTTCAATTGGTTAGGGGTCCGGTATGGGGCATGCACAATCATGGACTGAGGGTATTTTTCACAACCCCTGCGCCCTTCAATTGGTTAGGGGTCCGGTATGGGGCATGCACAATCATGGACTGAGGGTATTTTTCACAACCCCTGCGCCCTTCAATTGGTTAGGGGTCCGGTATGGGGCATGCACAATCATGGACTGAGGGTATTTTTCACAACCCCTGCGCCCTTCAATTGGTTAGGGGCATTCCGCCCCCTCTTCTGGGCCCCACATTGACCATGGGTCCGATTTTGATATCATATTAAATATGTTTGGGCCTAATTCACACCTTAAAAACTAGTTCGAAGGAAGAGAGTTGTCTGAGCCTTATAAGTTGGCCGATGTGAGATTCATTCCATTCATTACAATAAGCTGGAAGGAAAAATAGTATTCAAGTTGGAAAAAATGTGAAAGTTTGAAGTAGTTTTTGAAACATAAAGATTTTTTGGCATTAATTGTGCTCTAAAAAAAACTTCATGTGGAAAAACCTCCATATTCAAGAATATGAAATCATATATGACCTAGAATATGGGACAAGTACAAGACTCCAAGGCTCCAAGGTTTATGGCAGAAAATTATTTCCAGAACGTATCTGATAAGGGAGGGAGATTTTGTTTGTATGTGAAGTGTAAAGGGGAGACAAAGGGTTTTGTTTCTTTGTTTGGAGTTTTTAAAGTTTGTAGGGGGCTATTGGAAATGTCTGTCTGTATGTCTCTGTCTTTATTTATGTCGAATTTTACCTCAGTTCCACCCTCAAATTGATTTCATTGATATAAAAATTCTTAACATTATAGATTATTTAAAAATTAATTACAAGTGACTTAATCCGATCACCTTGAAAATAATTGAGGATATTTATAAATTTAATTTAAACTTCTCTTTTTATTCCTAACGAGAAGATTTAGTCACACAAATATTATGAAATGTTTAAGATAATAAATTTCAAATTTTTTATTAACACAAATGCATATTTTGACACATTTATAACCACAAGTTATTTTAAAAATATTTCTTTCTTTCTTAATCTCGTGCCTATTCAAATTTTGCCAATAAATTGAAACGAGGAGGGTAATAATCAGTGAGAAAGGATAGTGTAGACTTGCATGCAGTTGTTACTTGTTAGCACTTCCAATAAAAAAGCGAAGAAAATTTAGCAGCCTTAATTAGGACCCTTGTCAGGAATTGGAAATACAAAAAAGTGCTACACTATTTCTCGATCAATTATTTCGAATAGAATCATTGTCATCTCACAATTGCGTGCTGGACAACATGATCACCTGCAGTAAAATAATTCCGTTCTTAAGTTTTTTCTTTTTAATTTGTAAAGGAACTTCGAAAAATGTTTGAGAAAATCTGAGTTCTGGACCTTTTCTTTTGTTTTTTTGTGTGGCTAATTTGGACCTTACACTTAAATAAAAAGTCAATATATAACCACTTGATTTCGGAAATTATGGCATCTGTACCATGAGAAAGTAAATGAAGTAGTGTCTCCGGTACATATTATCCGTTTTTTTAAAGTTTTTGCACATGATCCCTTAAAATAATGTTTAATAGTCTAATCATAATATTATGTTTCTAGAATACCATTTATCTATATGTTAAATGTCTCACTTATTTTATTACTCCATTAAATGTCTCACTTATTTTATTAATTTAGATTGAGTTGGTTGGATGAGTGGTTTTTCCACATGGGAGATCTACATCGATTTCCCTCACCACCAGCTTCCTCAGTCAGAGCTCACTGCACCGGACTTGCTTAGTGCAGTTTGCATCTCCTGTGTGGTTTGCAAGCTATTGCTCAGTAAACTAGTTATCCAGTGCACACTCGAAGGATATCGGCTGCGGGTTTCCCTTGAGAATTTTTCAAAAAAGAAAAAGTCAAAAAGGTATATATAAATACCTCTCATTTTTAAAAAATGTCAAAACAATTCAATTTGTTAATACATTTAATGTTTGTTACCAAGCAGGGGTGTATGCACACGTTGCATGCGGAATCACGGAGTACCGTTTCATCGAATTACTAGATATGTATAAAAAAATAATATTAAACATCAATATAAAAAATGACATTCCTCGTCATTATAGTAATTTATTTATTAGTTTACTTTTCAAAATATGACATCGCATATAAATATCCTGCAATACCAAGAAGTATCAAAGTAAAGGTCGTAATGGTAGTAATAAAGTGCGAACGATATGGATTTTTTTTTTATATAAAATAAAACCACGCCCCTTGTTTCAGGCTTTTGAGAGTTGCTATTAATTATCTTGATATCAACAACAACAACCAAGTAGCTAGAATTCCAATAATGGGGTTTGTGGAGGGTAGATTGTACGTAGGCCTTACCCATACCTCGAAAGTAGGGAGACTGTTTTCGGAAGACCCTCGGCTCAATAAACAAAACAATAATATCAGAAAAGAATAAAAGAATAAATCTGTAATAACAAAAGAAACCAGGAAAATAATACTCAGCAATCGAACGACTGAATTATAATTAAAAAAAACCCTTAGTACTTAAAAAGCTTAGCCTTGTTATAAGAAACATCAAATTATGGTGGATGTCTACTCTTCCTCCATGATCTTCTCAAATGCTTAATGACATATTCAATGACATATTTTTCTTCACTTTTCATGCCGATATAAAGGCCTTGTAATAGATAGGAAAATACACACATTTGAAGAAGAAAATCTCTTCCTTCTCTCTATCTCTATTTCTTGTTCATGTTTTACTAAATTGCTTTTATTTCATAACAACATGTCTTGTTCATGTTTTACTAAGTTGCTTTTATTTTATAACACGTTATCAGCACGATGCCCTAATTAATTGAGTTACTTACATCTACAAAATTGTCCTACATCATAAAAGGCATGTTCCTGTCGTGCCTAATATTCATCTTGAAGATATTTCTCATTTAGCAATTTCAAAGAATGATATCAAATATAACTGAAGTAACAATAAGGTTGAGGAGACCAGTACACTGTGATAAGGCATATAATGCTAATGCTAAGATACGCTTTCTAATCCTTTTTAATTAATTCATTTTCTTATTCATTTTTCTCATAGGTTCTTTATTTGTTATGAATGTTTTCAATGCTAAGTATTTTCTTCTTACAAATCCATCCATATTCTTAAGTATTTTACTTTATAAAGGAAAATACTTAAATGTAAACTAATTACTACTCCATGTTTTACTTATTTTATTTTGTTGCATTATCAATATCCATTTCAATGAACGAGTTTCTAATATTTGTTGTAAGTTTGGTCTGATCTCTTGGTTATATAGATCTTATTATAAGAATTAGAAGTATATAATGATGCAGCCAAGAGTTACGTACTAAATCAAATACCAAAAGAAGTACAAGAAATTGGGGAGCTACTGCAGCTTTTACAAAGTCATTTGAGGAACTTTGATTCCTTACTTTAAAAAAAAAGAGCAAGAACCTTATGTAAAGTTTCCCTTAACTAAACATTTTCCTATAAAATATATGCTTGACCATCATACGCCATTCTGACTTTTGAAAAGATAATGTGAGGTAAGTTTCTCTCGGGTAATCTTAATAGCACAACTAGCATACGTTATTGATAAATAAATATACGATCCAAATGGAAAAATATTTTGAATTAGCATTGGCCGATCAAAACTTTTAATTCTCGTATATTGAAAAAAATTGAGTGAGTTTGTATCTCTGCAACCCAATTTTTTATTATTTGTACACGATATTCTTAGTACACTTCATTAAATAAATAAAAAAGGGTTTAGTTTCTTGTGACTTAAAAAAAAACATAACTACTCCTATTTTATAACTGATGTGGGAGGCAACAAGATGGTAGAGTCATTGCAGTATTGACTTTTTTATTAATATTAAAAAATATTGTCAATGATATTTTTCAATTAAAGGTTCTGCTATATCTCTTTATTTTTCTAGAGAGCATACTACTTAATTTCCATAAAAGTGCATGGTAACTAGTAGTACTATATTATTCTATTTGATACATTATTTTTCTTTAATGTTCTAGTCATATCACTTTCATCTTGAAGTAAGCTTATTGAAGCAAAGACCACATGTGAATTTTCAATATTATTTTATATTTTCATATATCTGTTTGACACTAATTACTTAGGTGATTTGAGTAAACGAAAGTCTATTGTTGAGAATTATATCCAAATGACATTATGAATAGTTTAACTCAAGAGGTAAACATTGCCTTCAGAATAATAATAATAGTTCTTCAAAATATGAAGGCAATATTTACCATCAAATTGGTATGCAAAATAATAAAACACGCCACCGATTACGATACATTCATTGAAGAGAATGTGACTTGTGATAAGCATTGAGAATACAGACCCATTCCTAAAGGTGAATGTTGTAATATGTGATAAAAGTAATGAATAAAGACATGCAATGCATGATTNGGTATGCAAAATAATAAAACACGCCACCGATTACGATACATTCATTGAAGAGAATGTGACTTGTGATAAGCATTGAGAATACAGACCCATTCCTAAAGGTGAATGTTGTAATATGTGATAAAAGTAATGAATAAAGATATGCAATGCATGATTAGATATGTATAAAAAAATAATATTAAACATCATTATAAAAAATGACATTCCTCGTCATTATAGTAATTTATTTATTAGTTTACTTTTCAAAATATGACATCGCATATAAATATCCTGCAATACCAAGAAGTATCAAAGTAAAGGTCGTAATAAAGTGCGAACGATATGGATTTTTTTTTTATATAAAATAAAACCACGCCCCTTGTTTCAGGCTTTTGAGAGTTGCTATTAATCATCTTGATATCAACAACAACAACCAAGTAGCTAGAATTCCAATAATGGGGTTTGGGGAGGGTAGATTGTACGTAGGCCTTACCCATACCTTGAAAGTAGGGAGACTATTTTCGGGAGACCCTCGGCTCAATAAACGAGACAATAATATCAGAAAAGAATAAAAGAATAAATCTATAACAACAAAAGAAAACAGGAAAATAATACTCACCAATCGAACGACTGAATTATAATTAAAAAAAACCCTTAGTACTTTAAAAGCTTAGCCTTTCCTTTTATTTTGTTTCTTAAATATTACTTGAGGGAAACTTTTCCATGCAATCAAATTAAATGATTAGTTATTAGGACTATCCAAGTAAATGTGTTTTCTTCCTGTACCTGAATTAATCAAAGGCGAGATTAAAATATTATATGAAGTTTATCGTCTTTACTCAAGTAAATAAATGAATGCATACCGATACTGGTACTACTGTCAAACAAGTGAAAAGAGTATTTAGTAATTTTATTATTTAGCTACCTGCCATTCTCTTTTGATGAATATCATACCCTTTTTATCTTAGACATCACTTATTTCTTCAATTCTTTTTTATTTTTTATCCGGTGCTCGGTACTCGTAGTAGACTTCCAACTAATTTGTATTTGCATTACAGAAGGCCTATTAGAAGGAAAACGTTCCCTATTAGGATTTTTGTATATGGCCCCAACCCAAAACCTTTAGTTAAAGATGAATGAATCATATCCATCCCAATACTTGATAGTTATTTCTGCAATTTGTTTTGGTTAACTGGTATATTATATATATATA
>AWOL01S0017333.1:173719-281307 GCA_000715115.1 Nicotiana otophora
AATTGTTGACTATTTAAAAATTAGTTGACTAACACAAGTATTAGTGGAGTGATCACAATGCAGAATAAAAGTAAGCAGTAAAGAAGAGTAAATAACACATAATGATTTATACTGGTTCGGTACCGTTGTGGTACTTACATCCAGTTTTCCTTGGGTCACAAGGGTTCCCTTAAGATCTTTGAAAATGTTACAACACAGATGGTTTTAACGCGTTCACCACCAACGAACAGTATCATACCTTGAGTTCTGAGTAATTGACACAACTCTTTTTTGTGTTCTAGATCTTTCTATCTTTTGAGATACCGATAACTTACAGTGTTTGAAATAAGAAGTAGACGGACTTAGAATACAATGTATGTAGTTGCGCAAGTCTTCTTCTTGAATGTATCAGCCTTCTTATAGGAGAGAAAAGAGTCGTTGAGTCTTCAGCGAAATCAGAGCCACGAGATCTTTGCAAAAGGGTTTTGACCCAAGGGGTGCCTCTTCGAATCCTGCTCTTTGAAGAGTCCAGATTCGATTGTGACTTTCCTTGTCACCGCTTGAATTAAGGAGCCATTTACGTCTGGAGTAAGCTTAATTCTGGACACAGAATAATTGTTGGCTAGATTGGCAATCTGAGTTCCTTTGATTGAGAACGAATAAATTTGCTTCTCTTGATTGACCATTGATGTAGCAACAATATCTTGTTGAGCATCTCCATTCTTTCCTTTTTGTTAGTCCGGCAAATATAACACAATATAATATTGTTATCACTGAAACTTAAACTTAAACCTATCAATTGAATGGTCCTTTTTCTGCAATTAATATTGAAGTAAGTTCCATTTATGATGAATATCATCTCCTACCTTAGTTAAGACCCTCACAAAAAAGTTAACGAGGGTAGATGAATTAGTATTTTAGGAGACAAAATGGTTCTGGATTTTGAAAAATGTCTATATGTGGTCATACGTTGGTTTGATCAGTTGATATTTTTTCAAAGATTTCATTGCGAGTTGGTTTTTCTAGAGGAAACAATTCTTGGCCATAATCCCTCCTGAAAACACTTGAAGAAAGATCAGTGAAGTCATGAGTTTTCAGTCCCCACACCAATAATTGAAGAGTAATATAATGATGGCATTTCTTTCCTTTTCTTTTCTTCTTCTTTTTCTTTATCCTTTTTTTAATAGAGAAAAAAAGGGGCTGGTGTTGAAGAGGAGAAGAGTGAAGATTTTCTTTATCTATGTTTTGATAATTTTAATTTGGCTCTAAGTAAAACATGGGATGGATTCATTTATGGATACATATCGGTTATAACTAGTGTGTGTAAAAATACGGGAAGAATATGCTAAGTATTCATGCTCTTATCATTAGGCAAATAAAATATTGTCCACATTTTTGACCTGGTCTTTGTTTCTCTTTTATTTCCGATTCTGACTAATCCGAACGCTAAAATTCATTAAAGGGGAAGCGCTTATTATTGTTACATGGAAAAGGAAAGTATTATCATGGAAAATCTCTCCGCCCTTAGAGGTAGATGTAGCCTTAGCTTTCGGTTACGGATTCAAATAAACACATAGTTTTCGACACGGAATTTAGATTTATACATGAAAAATTATTAAAATCTCAACAAATATTAGATTTGAGCCCATAATTTTAACAGTACAATGAGTTTAATACTAAAAATCTTAAAAACTGATCTTATTATATTTAAGTCCTAAATTCGCCTCTATCCATCCCTAACCCTAAGCAGTAAAGTTCTTCCCCTTGCGTGTAATTCTCTAGAGTTTCTCGTCTTCCACAAACCTTTTTTCTGCTTACAACTGGAAAGCTGATAAGTTTAGCATTATCAACGGACCCATTAAATAAATACACAAACCCCCAGATTGACCTTTTGTTGAATTCATGCCATATATACGGGGAGATGATGTAGTAAAGGTGATTCTTATTTTTGATCTTTACAGTGAATTTGTGAGAACTAGTTTTTTTCCTCTTGGCAAACCTCACACCTCAGTCATATATGATGCTAATAATGCTATATGTACTAGCAAGTATTACGTTCATTTATTTGTTGGCACATTAACAATACGAAATTATTGTGCATGCCACATACGTAAGTACTTAGTTTGGTCGTTGGAAGCAGGTGAGCAGGCTATTCAAATTTCAAAGTCTTCATTTTGTGACTTTCTTTAATTTTTTCACTTGGCCAATTAGCGTGGCTAGAGAAGTAGAAGCTAGTTATTACAGAACAAAGTTGCGTACGTAGGCCTCGATATTTTTTGAAGGACCCTACATATATAGCATCACATACAAGTGCCCCAACTGGCTTACACATTGCACAATCTCCTCGTGAGTTAAATTATTGCTCTCTAAATGATTATTGATATGCTGCTCATATTTTGTCCTTCCTACTCTCGAAAATATCGGATTCAAATTCTGGAATGCACAACTTTCTAGTATAGAGCGCTTTAATGGGCATGTCCGACTCGAATGTGGATTAGTTGATTCAATGGGTTCTAAACAATGAATGCTTGAACAATTTTACGTTTTGGATCTTTTAGCTAGCAATTTTCTTATAAGTCATAAGTTTTTAATTAATAACCATGTGACTGTATTATCAATTATGGATAAGGTGATCTTAAAGGTTTTGGTTAATCGAAGGATTGGTAGAATATTTTTTCTTTTTCTATATATTCAAAGAGATTGTATACGGTCAAAATCGAGCTTGCACTTCGTATGACTAATCGAGATTGAAATATGATAGATCAAGGTTCAACCTCGTAAAATATCAAGCTATGATGCGAAGTTAGATTGCCGAGCTCATGACCCAGAGACCGACCAAGATCAAAATCAGCCAAGAGCGAGATCGAGCAAAATAGAGACAGGTCGAGATCGGTCAAGATCGAGAAGCGAGCAAAATAGAGACTGGTCGAGATAGGTCGAGATCGAGAATCGAGCAAAATAGAGACCGACCGAGATCGGCCAAGATCGAGACTGAGCAAAATCGAGACCGATCAAGATCATGATCGACCAAGATCGAGATCGAGCCAAAAAAATAGAAAAGTCGATATATCCGCAATTAGGGCGAGAATCTCGGCGAAAATCCCGACGCATATCAAGGAGAGGCCAATTAATTAATCTATCATGGGATTCCTTCTGTATTTAAAATTATATTCAAAATAGGACATCCCTACCATATAAAGGGTTTTTGATCATTTGTAGAGGGGGTACTTTTTTTGCAAGAAAAAGCAATACACTGCCTTATTTCAACTTTCAATACCTTGTTACTCTATTCAGACATTAGCAGAATTTTCACTTGGTTCGAGGGTGACCGAACTCGAGGGCCAGAGCTAATTGATTCATTTGGTTTGCATTATCTCTTTTATAGTTAGCTTCAGTACTGATATATATATATTTTCTCGGTTTGTACCAAGTTATATCACGTATCCTTAGAGCCGCGTATAAATTCAATTGTTATCTATTGTTCGGGTAAACAGTTTGGTGCTCACCGTGGAGCTAAGGATAATAGTGATTATTTGATATAAATCTTTGTAAAACACACTATTTTACACTTGCTCTTGGAAGTATCTTTGATTTCAGGCTAAAAATGATGAACTTTAATTAATGCCCCTACATATCGATAACGAATCTGGCCATCAAGGTGAGAATAACAACATGATGCCCGAGATGAAAGGCCACCCGCTGACCCCGTTGGGACTCGGGTCGTGGATCCGATTGACATTAATTCGCATGTGGCCATCGAAGCGAACCAACATTCCGGTCCCAAAAACAACATCCATGGTGGAACCCGATCTGCAATTCGAAATACCCAAAATATTGGAGAAGACGGGATCAACATACGTATGATCTTCGAAATGCTGCAAGCTCAATATGTGGCGATAGCTAAGTTGCAGAGCCAAACCCAAGTACCGAGCAGGGCTGAGCCCGGTCCACCCCAAGAAGTCACCCACAGAACGGGGCCAGCTGTGGTAAGGTCAAATGAACAAGAATCGAGAACTAACCCTGAAATTATAAAAATGCTCGAGGAACTGACAAAGCGGATAGAGTCATGGGAAAAGAAGATCGAAGCAAACGACAAGAAAGTGGAAACTTATAACTCCAGGGTTGATTAGATCTCGGGGCACCACCAATATTGAAGGGTTTGGATTCCAAAAAGTTCGTACAAAATCCCTTCCCCTCGTGCGTGATCTAGGACTATCCCACACCACAATTAAGTAGCGAGGCGGTCGATGCAATAATAAACCCAACAAAGGCCGGGATCGAATCCACAAGGAGTTAGAATATTGGACTAGGTGTATATCTAAGTTAATTACAAGTTTTGGCTTCAATTGCACTTCCACAAACTTTATTGGTGTTCTACTTCTACTTTTACTCTAGTGTTTGCAAGTATAAAACTAAGAACAATATTTTTTGTTTTGAGTTTTTCAAATGATTAAAGGGGACTAGGGTCGTGACTTCTACCGAGGTGGTTATCTAATGGGTTGTAAACTCCAGGGAAAATTTTATTAGTTGGGGTCGTGATGTAGCAATCACATCCGGGTACTCACTCTAAACCTCTCGGTAGTTCGAGTGATTTTGCCCAATTTGGCTTTCTCAAGTCCAATTGGGTATTTGCACAACATAAGTAATATTAGCTCAAGTCGGGTATTACTATCTCTAGGTTTAACCCTATAATTGGGGCTATCAATTTCTTGAGTTCACTCTAATTTCTTGTTAGCCAAGTTTTCCTAGACTTAGACTCTCTTTCTCAAGTCGAGGCTAAGTCAAATAGGCATGAATCAATGTTTTGCAACCATTGATTCTAGGGTTCAATCATGAACAAGGTTAAATATAACTAACCCAATCAAAAACAAGCCCTAAATTAAACACTCATCAAATACCCACACTAGGGTTGGGTCACAACCCTAGCTAAAGATTTAGCTACTCATGAAAAATAAAGAAATACAAGAAGAAATTAAGATAGAATGCATAATAATTGATTAGACAAAGGAAATCTAATGTTAAGAAGTTAATCTAGTACAAAATTACTCAATACAGTAAAGAAGAAGGCCCAGGTGCGCTTCTGAAAACTCAACTTAACCTAAAAATGACAAAAAGTTCTATTTATACTAAGCTGAAAATATCTAACAAAAATGCCCCTACGAAAGTTGTGCGGCCGCATAATTCTGGTGTGGTCCGCACAATGAGCTACTGCGGCTGCACAATTATCGTGTGGTCCACATTCTTGGAAACTTGGGCTTGGAACTTGAGGGCTTCTGCGGTCCGCATAAAAATGGGTGCGGCCGCACTTATGATTATGCGGCCATACAAAACTGTTGCGGTCCGCACTCCTTGCTTTTTTTGGACTTGACACAACTCTCTGATTCTTCAACCTTGCGGACCGCATAATAATAAATGTGACCACACTTGGCCTCCTGCGGCAGCACGATTTCAGTGCGGTCCGCATGCCTTTAGCTGGCCCAAAAACTACTCTCTGAATCTCCCTTCTGCGGCCGCACTAGAATTGGGCGGTCCGCACTGCTTGCCTTTTTGCCCTATTTTAGTTCTTGTTCAATTTTGACTCCTTTATGATTTGATTTTGACTTTTTTGGCTCGTGTCCCAATATTCCTGCAAGTAAGCACATATTGTTAGTTTCTGGGAATGCCTTTAAGCATTTTTGAGCTAAATCGCAAGTAAAAGAGAGTAAATAATCGGTCAAAATCCCCACTTATCAACTCCCCCAAACTTAAGCTTTTGCTTGTCCTCAAGCAAATAAGGCAATTCCCACCTCCACTAGGAAAAGAGATATTTCAGCTGGTCTAAGGTGAATCAATCACACATCAATTGGGACCAACGATTACCCACAACATATATGAATTATCAACAATGCAATGATTTTCTAATGTGACACTAGAGCATCAAGAGTTGACTCTATTCATCAAGGAAGCTCGTTCTTTCGCGTAGGTCATTATGGATCCCAAACTCCTCCTCCTCTACTCTCCATTAACACATCTCACTTTAGAATGCAACACTCGATACAAGGATTGTGAGAAGTTCGCTCATCTCTCTCAAAAGAATGCCACAAGTCCGGCTCTAAGTACCATAAGCTTGTCCCTCATGTAAATCACCACAAATGTAAGCTCACTCAACTTGAAATCATGTAGGGCTTTTGCGGGATGTAATGAAGGCTTTTGGACCAAGGTAGGACTTGTTGAAATAGAATGGTTTCATCTTTCCTTAAGCACTCCATTTTCTTTTTTCGGCTCATACTTTCTCGACTCTTTGAGTCATTTTCTTCTTCCTCGGGGGAACTAGAGAGACGCAATGTCGCTCTTTCTTTATCATGACATTCATTTTTCTCCTTTTTTATTTACTTCATCCTTTTATCCCTACTTTCTTTTGAATTCCCTTCAACTCTTCATTTTATTCACTTTCTTTTTGGCATTTTTCTTTTTGTTCTTTGCCCTCCCTTTTCTTCATTTCTTTCTCTTCTTTGTACCTTTTATCTCTTCAAACTCCTCGTCTCTCTCCCAAACTTATGTTTTTGCCCATTGTTTCTCAAGAATGCTAAGGAAAGATCGGGTGGTAAGAGAGGGTCACTACAGAACGGATAAAGGCTTGTAACGTGGTTATTGAAAGAAAAATGCTTCGGCTCAAAGGGGTTGACTAGGGTTATCACATTGCTAGGCTATGGAAGATTTCAATTTCAAATTGGAACAAGTAGAGCCTACAATCATTTCTCAAGCCAAGCTATATTTAGAATTTCGCCTAGAAAAATACTCGGGTCAAGTTATACACTATTGGCACGGGAACTTGGACTTGCAATTCAATACCTCACCTCTCACACTGCTGGATTGCTAAAGAGAACGGAGTCGGGGGCCCACAACAACCCTAGCTAGGATTGATAATCACAAATGGCTTGACTGAACCACTCGATGACTGTTTGAGTCAACACAAGAGTCTAAAGGTCACAACTAGAGCTATTTTATACCAATAACTTTGTTTTTAACCATACGGTCAAAGGTAAATGTGTTGGTACCAAGTGAAGCATGCTCGAGACACTTTTATTCATTACTACTATATTTTGTCAAAACATAAAAGAAAACGGACTCAATCCTTTAAGAAGGTTGTCACGCCATCCATCGTTGGGAAGAGCCACCCGGTTCATACAAAATCTACCTTTGGAAAGAACCGTGACATTAAGAAAACCAAAGGCTTATTGTTCACACAAAACGTAAATAAGAAGTTATACTACTAAGGAAAAATAAACTAAAGAAGCTATGAAGTAAACTACAGGAAGCGAGATGAATGAATATATAAACCGAAATCAAATGAATATATACATAAGGGGAATGAATATCTACATCAAATGGGGAGAATATATGCATACCAAAGGAAAATAAAGACGAAAGAAAAAAATAGTATCAGAGTTATTACAACCCAAATGTCAAATAATCAAAATAGACCATCCCCCTCCCTAAATAAAAATAAGTATTGTCCTCAATGCTTAACAAAAATAAGAACAAGGAAAGGGTAGAGAGTTAAGAGAACTCCCTATGTGGTCTCAGTCTGCATAGGATAATCAACACCCTCTGTCTCCTCCAACTGTATGTCATCATCTCCTGGCTGAGGGACAACGGGGTTGCTGAGCATTTGTATCATCTCCTCTGCAGTGTGTGCAGTCGTAACCGGCTCCTCAGACTGGCCTGCTGCTACCTCTGGTGCCTGTGCTGGTGCTGCCTGTGCTGCTGGGACTGTCTGCTCCATAAGGAAGTTCGATGGAAGATCTCCGGCAGATGTAATCCTTTCAACCTCTTTGCTTAGCTTCTCTACCGACGTCTTTAATGCCTGGGATATACGCATCTTCTTGACTTGTTTTCCCAAATCCTTAATGACCTTCCCATGCATCGCCAGAGTATCAACAATGGTCTTCTGGTTCTCCAGAATCTTCTTCAATGTTTTCTCCACTGGCAGAGGTACCTGTGGCTCTGCTGGGGCTGAGGACTGTGCTGCAACAACACTTGATATATCAGTCAGCTTTGTAGTAGCTGCCTGCATCCAGTTCTTGAGACTCCCCAATGTTTGGGAGACTCACAACGCAGTCTAAGGATAAGTCGATGAGGCCTGCACTGGTAATAGCATTGATAGTCTAGCAGAAACAGGTGAACTGGAAGATGAGGGTGGCATGGCTGTTGTCCTAGTGGAAGTACCAACTGCAGTGGAAGGCTCGGCAGCTGAATCAGTAACCACTACCGCTGGCTCCTCAGACTGGCCAGTGGAGGTAGTAGCTTTACCCTTGAATTTCGGGTTTTCAGCTCCTTGAAGGTGGTACCATGAAAAAGGCTTCTTGGCCTTCACTTCTGTATCATAATGCTTTGGCTCCACCCCTTGATCCTTGAAATATTCTGTAAGGAAGTTCAGGTACAGATAGGATCTTTCACCCTTCTGGATAGCTAAAGTGATGTTGGCGGACATGATGGCACCAGCATTTATCGGATACCCCTCCATAATTGAAGCCATCAAAACTGCACGAGGAAGTGGAAGTATGTTTTCATTGAGGCATGGGTCAATGCGGATACATACGAACGTTTGCCACCCTTTTGCTTTAAAGTTTAGGGTGGCTCGGACTATTGGAACTCCTGCTGTGAGCCACTGAGGTGCTGACCCTCGAATTGCCAAAATCTCAGCTAGCCATGGGCACATTACCCATAGCCAGCTTCTCCAGGTATTGGACCGCCTCCACTTCCACAAACCCCACATACCTGTTCAGTGCACATGCGTCAAAGCGGGTTTTCAAATTCCGCACTTTTGTCACCTTAGTTCCCTTTTTGATGTGAGCAATGTTTGTATGGAATTCCTTGACCAAGTACTCATTTGCATCAAAGACACTGGTGGTGAACCATTTCCATCCTTTCCGCTCCTGGAATTGCCTAAGGACATTGGGGTTGTGCTTGTTCAAATCTTTCATCAGAAATTGTCGCTCAAGAGTGAGAGACCTCTGTGGCCACCATTCCCTAAACTTTGCAAAGGTGATAGCACTGACAAATCTATCCTCCCATACCTCTGGTCTCTTAGATCTCTCCAAACCTCCCACTGCAGTATCACCTTCTCTCCCATCGTTTGGGACATCATCATCATCGTTCATATTAATTGGGTCATCTGGAGCATGTGAGAAAGAGGGCTCAGAATCTTGACTACCCTCTTCCGAACCTTCAGACGAACTGGCAAATGAAGAGGACTCATCTACCAAATGAAATCTCCCCAGGAATTATTGTGATTGGGCTTCCGGCTGTTCTTGCACGGAGTTACCCTCAGAAGCTTCCCCAGATGGGACATACTCACTGGTTTTGGAGGGTTCAAGAAATCGGCTTGTGGTTGGTTTCTTGGTTATGACTCTTTGAAGTGCTAGAGGTAGGTTGCTTTTACCTCGACCCCGGCCCCGGGAGGGTTCTGCCCTCTCTTTTGATATCTTCTTTGCCACGTGATCGAACCATTGTCTGCAACACACAAGTAATAGACATCAATTAGAATTGAAGCTCATAATGTATACATAATCATTGTTTAAACTTGCAGGAAGACAGCCTCAGAAGGGTAGTGCAGACCGCACAAAAATGAGTGAGGCCGTACAACCAAAAGTGCGGACCGTAAAATTTTGACTGCGGCCACATAACTCTAGGTTCAGACTACTGGGGTCTCTCATATTTCATCAGTGCGGACCGCACAAAAATGAGTGCAGCCGCACAAGTGCACTGCGGATCGCACACTTTTGAGTGCGGCCGCACAATTCAAGAACACAATTTTCCTAACTCAGAGAGCTGGGGACCGCACAAAAGTGTGTGCGGCCCGCACAACTGCACTGCGGACCGCACACTTTTGAGTGCGGCCGCATAATTCAAAATTCACGGGCACTTTTTAGGGTTCATGGAATCTTTTCATAATCTAGACATGGTTTGCACCATTAAACATGGATAGCTACTTCCCCAGACCCCAATTAACACTTAATATGCTACCCACATGATTATAAGCAGAAAAAGACTAACTATTGACATTTTAGGCATGTAATTAACTCTAAATCAAAGAACAGAACAAAACTAAAGATGAAAAATCTATAGATGGAATTAACATACCAGTTATGAAGATGCAGGTAATGAAATGAGGGACAATTTGAGAGCAATGGGGAAATTTACTATGCTAGTCTAGCTTCAGGGATCAGAAGATCAAAAAGTGTAAAGTGATGAGAGAAGCCCTATTTATACTTTTACCCGTGGGGCCCAGATATTTACCTGAGTGCGGCCACATAATTTTAATGCGGACCGCACTCCTTACCTGCCTTTGAGAAGTCTCGTTGTGGACCGCACAAAAGTGAGTGTGGTCGCAGCATTAGTGCGGATCGCACAAAAATGTGCGCGGCCGCAATGTTTTCAACATTTTTGACAGGCCAAACTTCAGAGACCATGCATTTTGACACTTAGCCAAACTTTCTTGCACAGTCCCTGCCATGCACACCTATTCATGCATACACTTCAAAACTATTTAGCACAAAACAAATCCTATCTAATCTAAAGAAGAAAAATAAAAGAAAGAAAAAGAGATGGGTTGCCTCCCAAGAAGCGCCTGATTTAACGTCGCAGCATGACGCATGTTACTATCAATCACTTGAAATGGAGCAACCCACAACGTGGCCATCATCAACCTTGCCAAGACAATGTTTAACCTGGTGCCCGTTGACTCTAAACACCTCATCATTCTTATTTTTCAAATCTAGAGCACCAAAGGGTGTCACATGTACAATTTCAAATGTGCCACTCCACTTTGATTTCAGCTTTCTCGGAAACATCTGCAACCGAGAGTTGAGCAACAGCACAAGATCACCTTCTTTGAATTCTTTGTTCCGGATATACTTGTCATGGACGTACTTCATCTTGCCCTTATACAAGGACGAACTGGAGTATGCACGGAACCGAAACTCATCAAGTTCATTCAATTGCTCCACCCTAAGATTTGCAGCTACATCCCACTCATGGTTAAGCTTCTTCAACGCCCACATAGCCTTATGCTCAAGTTCCACCAGAAGGTGACAAGCTTTCCCGAACACTAACTAATACGGAGACGTACCAATTGGTGTTTTGTTAGCTGTTCTATAAGCAAAAAGAGCATCGTCAAGTTTCTTCGACCAATCTGTCCGGTTGGCATTCACAGTCTTTGACAGAATACTCTTGATCTCCTGGTTTGATACTTCAACCTATCCACTTGCTTGAGGATGATAGGGGGTCGACACTTTATGAGTGACACCATACTTGGAGAGTAAAGTATCAGAAGCTTTGTTGCAAAAGTGTGATCCCCCATCGCTAATGATGGACCTTGGAGTACCAAAGCTTGTGAATATGTTCTTCTTCAAGAAAGCTACCACACTTCGAGCTTCATTGTTGGGCAAAGCCACAACTTTAACCCATTTGGACACGTAATCCACATCTACCAATATATAGGTATTCCCACATGAGCTCACAAACGGACCCATAAAATCAATGCCCCAAACATTAAAAATATCAATCTCTAGGATGGTGGTGAGAGGCATCTCATTTTTCTTAGAGATCCCACCGGCCCCTTGGCATTCATCATAACGCTTAACGAGATCGCTAGCATCTTTGTAAAGGGTAGGCCAATAGAATCCACAACTTAGCACCTTTGTAGCAGTTCTCGCTCCACCATGGTGACCACCATATGGCGAAGAGTGGCAAGCTTCAAGAATACCCAATTGTTCTTCTTCCGGTACACATCTTCGGATAACACCATCAGTACAAATGTTGAAGAGATACGGCTTATCCCAGTAGTAGTCCAAGCAGTCCCGTTTGAGCTTTTTCATTTGGTTTGAAGACAGCTCATTCGGAACAACGCCACTCACAAGATAGTTGGCCAGATCGGCAAACCATGTCATCCCAGTCATAGAAATGGAAAGGAGTTCTTAGTCAGGAAATGAATCATTGATCTCAAGGCCATCATGTAGCCTTCCCTCCTCCTCCAATCGGGACAAGTGGTTCGCCGCTTGATTCTCACTACCCCTGCGGTCTTGAATCTCTAGATCAAATTCTTTCAATAGAAGCACCCACCGCATCAACCTTGACTTAGAGTCTTTCTTGCTCATCAAATAACGAAGTACCACATGTTCGGTGTGAACAATCACCTTTGTACCCATTAGGTACGGGCGAAACCTCTCCATAGAAAAGACAATGGCTAGGAGTTCTTTCTCGGTCACCGTATAGTTGACTTGGGCCTTGTTCATGGTCTTGCTAGCATAATAGACCGTATGAAAGATCTTGTTAATTCGTTGCCCCAATACCGCTCCAACCGCCACATCGCTTGCATCACATATGAGCTTAAATGGTAAGCTCCAATTTGGTGCGGTGATAATAGGAGTGGTAGTCAACTTATACTTGAGTAGTTCAAATGCCTTCATACAATCTTCATTGAAAAGTAACTTGGCATCTTTCTCCAAGAGTTTGCACAAGGGGTTTACCACCTTAGAAAAGTCCTTGATGAATCGGCGGTAAAACCCCGCATGACCTAGAAAGCTTCTCACTCCCTTTACGGAAGTAGAGGGAGGGAGTTTGGATATCACTTTAATTTTTTCTTTATCAACCTCAAAACCATTCTTGGAAATCTGGTGACCAAGGACAATGCCCTACTCGACCATAAAGTGACACTTCTCCCAATTCAACACCAAGTTAGTTTCCTCACAACGTGCCAATACCTTATTCAAGCACTCTTTTAAAGAATTCCCCAAGACAGAAAAAGTATCCATGAAAACCTCGAGAAAGTCCACCACCATATCGATGAAGATGGCTATCATGCACCGCTGAAAAGTTGTCGGTGCATTGTATAAACTGAATGGCATCCGCTAGAATGCGAAAGTGCCATAGGGACAAGTGAAAATGGTATTCTCTTGCTCTTCAGGAGCAATAAGAATCTAGTTATACCCGAAATATCTATCAAGGAAGCAATAATAAGCACGTCCGGCTAACCTATCCAACATTTGATCAGGAAATGGAAGCGGAAAATGGTCTTTCCGAGTAACTTTGTTGAGCTTCCTATAATCCATGCACACTTTCCACCCGGTGACAATTCTTGTGGGGATCAATTCATTTTTGTCATTTGTTATCACAGTCATGCCCCCTTTCTTTGGGACACATTGCACTGGTGAGGTCCACGAACTATCGGAAATGGGGTAAACAACCCTGGCATCTAACCACTTGATGATCTCTTTCTTTACTACCTCTAGCGTGGCCTCATTCAATCATCTTTGATGTTCCACAAGGGTTTGGCATCCTCCTCCAAAATTATTGTGTGCATGCAAAAGGAAGGGCTTATACCCCGAATATCCGCCAATGTCCAACCTATTGCTTTCTTCCTCCTTTGGAGCACCGCAAGGGTGGAATCTACCTGCACGTTAGTTAAGCACGAGGAAAGTGGAACAAAGGCCTAGAAACTCATATCTGAGGTGTGAAAGCAAAGGCTTTAACTCCAAGGTGGGAGGTTCCTTGATTGAGGGCTTTGTTGGTGGAGTCTTCCGATTTTCGAGATCCAAGGAAAGTTTTCGGGGCTCATAAGTATATGATCCCATTCTTTGCAAAGCATTGACACAATCTACAAAGCCTTCCTTATCATCCTCATCACAATTCAACAACACAGCTTCAAAGGTATTTTCAACATTTATCATAAAAATTATGTCATCAACAATTACTTCGGTCACAAGATCCACGAATGAACACACTTCGTTGCTATTTGGCTGCCTCATTAATTTACAAACATGGAACACCACTTTTTCATTACCCACCCAGAAGGTGAGCTCTCCAGATTCCACATCAACTAAGTCCTTCCCTGTAGCAAGGAAAGATCTTCCCAAAATGATTGGCACCTCGTGGTCAACCTCACAGTCAAGTATCATAAAATATGTGGGAAGGATGAACTTGTCGACCCGAACTAACACATCATCAATTATACCCAATGGCCTTTTTATTGTCCGATCCACCATTTGAAACCTCATGGATATGGGTCTTGGTTGCCCAATCCCCAACGTTTTGAACACAGAATAGGGCATCAAGTTAATGCTTTCCCCCAAGTCACATAAAGCTTTGGCAAAATCGGGACTTCCAATAGTGCACGGGATTGTGAAAGCACCGGGGTCTTCCAACTTTGGAGCCATGGAGTGAACAATAGCCCTCACTTGATGTGTCATTTTGGTTGTTTCACAGTTCATTGATCTTTTCTTTCTTATCAAATCCTTCATGAACTTGGCATATCCCGACATTTTTTCTAAGGCTTCAACCAATGGCACATTTGTGGACAAACTTTTCATCATATCAATGAATTTATTGAATTGATTCTCATTGTTTTTCTTTGCAAGTCTTTGAGGGTATGGAGTAGGAGGCCTTGGCATTGGTGCCTTCGCCTTGGCACTGTTGGCTCCGGCATGTCAATCACGTGATCCCTAGACGGGTTCACTTCTTCTTGTGTCTCCTCTACATTTTCATCAATATCAATCCTCGCTTCTTCATTAGCTTGAACATCATTGCTTGGCTCATCATCATCTTTCACCAACACATCATCACCCACATGTATTCTTTGGTTTGAGGTACTAGCAACTCCACCTCTTCCACTTCTCGTTGTCACGGCCATTGCATGCCCCTTATTCCCACCTTTCGAGTTCACCACCGTATCACTAGGTAGTTCCCCATTTTGACGAGTATATAAGCTTGAGAAATTTGGCCAAGTTGAACCTCCAAGTTGCGGATAGAAGTGTTGTAGGAGGCTAATTGGGCATCGGGGTCAGCATTTTTCTCCATCATTTGCTTAAACATATTTTCAATCCGTCCCATTTTACTATTGAAAGAACTAGGACCTTGCGACAGTTATGGAGGCGGGTTGTTTGGTTGTTGATACATCGGGGGCCTCTGAAAGCCCGACCCCCGATTTCCTTGATTGCTATTGTTCCAACCCCCTTGATTATTGTTGCCTCCCTAATTGATTTGATTGTTGCCACCCTAATTACCTTGATTATTTCCTCCCCAATTGCCTTGATTACCTTGATTACCTCAATTGCTTTGATTATTGTTATTGCCACCGCTCCAATTTCCTTGGTGGCCTTGGTTGTTCCAATTTCCTTGGTTTCCTTGTGATCTCCATTGTTGTTGATTTGGAGCATTGCTTCTTTGACCTTGATAATTGTTGACACATTGAACCTTTTCATCTTGCTCATCATATGAGTCATTTTGATTATACTCACTATTACTTTGCTCAAATTGTTCCGGATGGTTTTGTACTTGTTGACCTCGTTGCCGTCTCTTGTTTACCATCATGTTTACCCCTTCCATAGCATTCACCTATTTTGTCCCTTGAACCTGTTGAAGCTGAGCCTTAGACAATTAGTTCATGGTGGTTGTCAACTCCGCAATAGCTTGCCCATGATCATGTAGCTCCTTGTTTAAGTGAATAACATTTGGGTCACCCTGAGGAACATTGGCTCTACTTTGCCACGCCGAGGAGGTATCTACCATCTCATCCAAGATTTCACAAGCTTCAGAATAAGGCGTGTTCATGAAGTTACCCCCAACGAGTTGATACTACACACTGATTCGTTGTGTTGATCCCTCTGTAGAAGGTCTGTTGGATCATGGCCTCGGTCATATCATTGTTCGGGCATTCTTTGACCATGGCACGATATCTTTCCCAAATCTTGTGCAATGGCTCAGTGGGCTCTTGTTTGAAAGCTAGAATTTCATCCCTTAGTGTAGCCATGTGCCCCAGAGAGAAGAATTTGGCAATGAACTTCTCGGATAACTCATCCTAAGTGTGGATGGAATGACTGGACAATCTCTCTAACCAGTCCAAAGCCTTTCCCCGTAGGAAAAAGGGAAACAGCCTTAACCGCAGTGCATCCTCGGTGACATTTGTTTGCTTGCTCCCCCAACAAGTATCGACGAAACCCTTAAGATACTTATTGGAATTTTTGTGTGGAGCTCCGGTGAAGAAACCCCATTGCTCAAGCAGTGTAAGCATCACGTTAGTTATTTGGAAGTTGTCCGCCCTAATCCGGGGTGGGACTATTGCACTTGCATAGCCCTCGTTCGGCAACACCGGGTGTGCTTCTCTTGGTGGAGGTGGGGGAGGGTTTGGGACATTATATTGAGGCAGTCGGCCTTGCCTGTTTACTTGGGGCTTGGGATGAACCTCATCCACTTGATCACTATCTACCTCCTCCCCCAATGGTAAATTTCTGAGGGGTTCGTTGTTAAGGGCCATTTTGTACCTAAAAGCAATTCACAAACAAAATTAGTGACTCACAAGGAAAGAAAGACAAAACACACAAGTACCTAGATATACAGCTAAATCCGTTAAACTACCCAGCAACAGCGCCAAAATTGATCTCGGCCAATCCCACACCACAATTAAGTAGCGAGGCGGTCGATGCAATAATAAACCAACAAAGGTCGGGATCGAGTCCACAGGGAGTTAGAATATGGGATTATGTGTATATCTAAGTTAATTGCAAGTTTTGGATTCAATTGCACTTCCACAAACTTGATTGGTGTTCTACTTCTACTTTTACTCTAGTGTTTGCAAGTATAAAACTAAGAACAGACTCACAACACTCATGCCAATCAGCCCAAAATAATGATACATGATCTAACAATAAATAGTAAAAGATACTGAGATATGATATGCAAATGATGAATGCGACTGAGTACATAACTGCAATTTAAGCAAATAACTCAACAACAAAAGAACGACATATATGGGTCCCAACAGTACTAGCATATAGCCTAAACATGATTTCTAATATGAATCATAGCTCAAATTCTTTAACACATGGAGTAAACATGAATAATAGCAAGATTAGGTGACTACACAGTTCCACGGAATCAACCGAGTCACAACTACTATGGTGCACGCCCACACGCCAGTCACCTAGCATATGCGTCAGCCACAAAATAGTGTACAACCAAATACACTAACAAAATACACATTGTGATTGCGACTCTTCTACCACGATCACGAAGTACAACTGGAGCAGCAAAAAACTTGCATTTGTGATGGTACTTCAGAGGAGACAAGGCACTGATCGTAATTGCGATCAGTAGTTCGCAATTGCGAACTTCACAATTGCAAACAAGAGTTCGCAATTACGATATCTGCAGCTAGGTAAAAGGTTGGGGATATCGGGACTTAGCTCATTTTACACCATTTTTGAGACTTAGACTCCATAGAGTCAATTTTTGTAGAGCAATTTCTTCCAATTTCTTCCTAATTTCATTAGCTATTAACTTTAACTTTTTTCATTCAATTTCCATTACTTTTTCATTAATTTCCATTATCGAATCTGAGGTTTCATAGACTAGAAATTGGGGGATCGGGCATAAATTAGGGATTTTCTAAAATTAAGATTTAGACCTCAAATTGATGTCAGATTTCGAAACAAATCACATATTTGGACTCAGGGATGAATGGGTAATCGGGATTGGTTCATAATTTCAGATTTTTACAATGTGGTCCTTGGCTGACATTTTGTTAACTTTTCTATATATGACAAAGATCGAATCTTTTTCATTCGAGGGTAGTTTCTAAAGCTTGTTTTGACTTATTTGAGCAATATTTGACTAGATTCGTGTGGAGGCTTGTTCTAAAGGAAAAGCCGTGTTAGATTATTGATCTTGTTCCGAAAATAGGTAAGTGTCTTGTCTAGCCTTGTAGAGGAAATATTTTCTAGTAAACTGATAATGTTTGTTACATGTGGGTGTGATGCATATGCGAGGTGACGAGCGTATACGCATGTGCCAGGGTAGATTATATGATACTTAGTGCCTTGTTGACTTTGTGATTTTTATAACTTATATTTTACTTGATTTCTATGATAACATGAGCACAAATAACAATGTTAGAGATCATTCTTAGCTTATTTCAACTTGTTTAAATATGATGGACTATTTGTGAGATTATGATGTGCTACATTCAGTCGTAACAATACCTAAATCAAGAATACATATCTATGTACGTTATTCTTAAAATACTTGGGTTCTATATTTATGATGAACATCATGTTTGAGCTTTGTTGAGATACTTGAACATTTTCTTTCTTGAACTCTATTGATTTGCTTATTGGTGTAAAAGATGTGATACCGTTCACGTGGTGTTTTATGGTTAATTGTAATAATCTGACCTGTCATTTTGAGAATTAGCAGCTCGTTCGGTGACTTAAGGTCTCTAGTAGCTTTGTATTATGTATTATGACTTGCATGTTTGGTCGAGTTTGCTTTTTTGATGATTCGGGATTGATTTGGAAGAACAATTCTTGTTTTAGTAGCTTAAGTGAAAAAAGTTGACCGAAGATTGACTTTTGTGAAGACAACTCCGGAATGGTATTTTGATGATTCCAATAACTTTATATAGTGATATTAGACTTAGACGTATGTTCGGATTTTGATTTGGATGTCCATTGGTTTATTTGATGCATTTTGGCGAACGTTAGAAAGTTGAAGATTTGGATGGTTGAGAGGTTTGACCAGGAGTTGATTTCGTGGATATCGAGCTCAGATTCCAATTCCGAGAGTTGTAATAGCTCTGTTATATCATTTAGGAGTTACATACAAAATTTGAGGTTATCCGGGTTGATTTGATATGATTCGACCCGAATTGTACAAGCTAAAAGTTCCTAAGTTCATTTAGTACGATTTGAGGTGTGATTTCTAGTTTGCATATTGTTTGATGTGATTTGAGGCCTTGAGTAGGTCCACGTTATTTTATTGAACTGGTTGGTATGATTGGATGGGGTCCGGGAGTCTCGGGTGAGTTCCGGATGGAGTACAGAGCATTTCTCCATGTTTTGGACTGATGATTTGCTGGTGTCTGATGTTCTTATTCACGATCGTGAAGGTCCAGCCGTGATCGCATAGGTTGTTTGGGTACTGACCTTTTTCCTTCTTTGCATTCGCAGTTGGTGTCACGCGCTCTCATAGTGGGTGAACATGCTGGGGAGGCCGGTTCTTCGTTCTTCGCGTTCGCATAGAGATGTTTGCGATCGCGAAAGCTGAGGCAGTGATGAATCTCATTCGTGCCCCATAGTTTTGCATTCGCGAAGTGCTTTTATGGGGAAAATATTGTTTCTTCTTCGCGATCGCGATGTACAAATGTGTGGGCAGATTATAAGTACTCTATTTTGATAGTGGACGGGGTCCCGGGGGCCTCAGGTGTGTTTCGGAGATGTTTGGATTGTGTCGCGCTCTTATTTAATGTTTCGGCATCATTTCTTTGGGCATAAAGGGAATTATATTGAGCAGACAACCTTTGATTTATGAATGGATTGAACCATTAGATCCGCATTGTAATTACGCAGCCATAGCAACAAGAATCGTTGAATTCCGATGTGGTATGAGAGAGTTATGCCCATTTCTGTATCGGACAAAATTGCTGGTTTCTGGTGTGAAGTTTTGTTCTTCACGAACGCCAGAGAGGTTACCGTATCTGTCAACGCAAAAAATTGCTCTTCGTGAACGCGAAGGTCTCCCGCAAAGGCGATGAAGAAAAATCATACAGGCAGTGTTTTAAACCAAAAATTTTAGTATTTTGGGCATATCTTCAGTTTTAGAGCTCCGTTTGAGGTAATTTTCATGGCATTGTTCTCGTCTCAACGGGGGGGGGGGGGGGGGGGGGGGGGGGTATATATCTGACCTTTATTTTTGATGTTTCTCCATGATTATTTCCATTGGTTATTATTGTTATCCGTGTTTGAATTGTAAAAATTGGGATTTTCAGCCCCAAAGTTGAGAAATGGTAAATCCTTGATTTGAGGGTCGATTCATGGACGTAATTGGATGATTTTATGATATATACCATATGAGTTATGGGTAATATTTATTTTCAATAATTTTCATAATCCAGGCACGTGAGCAAGAGGGTTGACTTTATTGACTTTTCAAGCGGAGTTGGAAATTATTATAAATTGATTAATTATAAGCATTGGAGTATATTTTGATTGATTTGCATGTTGCTTGGTTAGTTTCAGAACGTTTGTCATGGAGTTTAAGTATTAGAGAGGTGTTGGAGCCGGTTATGGAACTTCGGAGCGAGGTAAGTCTCTTGTCTAACCTTCTAAGGGTGAAACTACCCCCTAGGTGATGTAATTGTTATGTGCTACAAGTTGTGGGTGCTACGTGCGCATGAGATGATGAGAGTCCGTATGTAGCTAAAGCATATTTATGTCCGGGTAGACTTATGACTTTATAATGTAATATTTGAATTGTTTGGACTCATGTTGCTAGCTTAATTAATTGAAATTGTAACTGAAATTGATTTAGAAACATATAAATATGTTAGGCCGAGCTTTATCACCTTGAGTTGTTGCCAAGATATTTGATAAACATAAAGCAGTATATTTATTATTATGCATATGTATCTGTGTTGTAAGCATGTGACTCGTAATTCGATAAGTTTCTTCCTTTCTTGTAGAGCGGGTCGAACGCCTCGGCAGTATAATAGATGCATCTATGGTTCGTGTCGTTCGACCCTCGGCAGTGCCCACAGTATTCTCCATCGTACCATTTACTCTATCATGTATTATTTACATTCCAGACAGATGTTGTATTATTATTGTACTCTTTAGTAAATGCTCATGCACTTGTGACACCGGGTTTTGGGATGTTCTAGAAGTTGTTTGTGATTTTGCTTAGCATTTACACACTTTTATTATCTATTCTTTTAAAATTTTAAGTTTTTATGATTTTGATGCGTTGATTTCTTTAACTAATATAATTCGCAATTTCGAGAATAATAAAGTTCATAATTATGTTGGTAGTTCACCGTTGGCTTGCCTAACGGCGACGTTGGACGCCATCACGACCTATAGTGAGGGTTTGGGTCGTGACATTATTTTTGGTTTTGAGTTTTTCAAATGATTAAAAGGGACTAGGGTCGTGACTTCTACCTAGGTGGTTATCTAATGGGTTGTAAACTCCAGGGAAAATTTGATTAGTTGGGGTCGTGATGTAGCAATCACATCCGGGTACTCACTCTATACCTCTAAGTAGTTCGAGTGATTTTGCCCAATTTGGCTTTCTCAAGTACAATTGGGTATCTGCACAACACAAGTGATATTAGATCAAGTCGGGTATTACTAACTCTAAGTTTAACCCTTTAATTGGGGCTATCAATTTCTTGAGTTCACCCCAATTTCTTGTTAGCCAAGTTTTCCTAGACTTAGTCTCTCTTTCTCAAGTAGAGGCTAAGTCAAATAGGCATGAATCAATGTTTGCAACCATTGATTCTAGGGTTCAATCATGAACAAGGCTAAATATCACTAACCCAATAAAAAACAAGCCCTAAATTAAACACCCATCAAATACCCACACTAGGGCTGGGTCACAACCCTAGCTAAAGATTTAGCTACTCATGAAAAATAAAGAAATACAAGAAAAATTTAAGATAGAATGCATAATAATTGATTAGACAAAGAAAATCTAATGTTAAGAAGTTATTTTAGTACAAAATTACTCAATACAGTAAAGAAAAAGGCCTAGGTGTGCTTCTGAAAACTCAACTTAACCTAAAAATGACAAAAAGTTCTATTTATACTAAGCTGAAAATATCTGACAAAAATGCCCCTACGAAGGTTGTGCGGCCGCATAATTCTAGTGCGGTCCACATAATGAGCTATTGCGGCCGCACAATTATCATGTGGTCCGCATTCTTGGGAACATGGGGTTGAAACTTGGGGGCTTCTATGATCCGCATAAAAATAGGTACGGATGAGTTTTTTGGACTTGACACAGCTCTCTGATTCTTCAACCTTGTGGACCGCATAATAATGAATGCGGCCGCACTTGGCTTCATGCGGCCGTACAATTTCAGTGCGGTTCGCATGCCTTTAGATGTCCCAAAAACTACTCTCTGAATCTCCCCTCTGCGGCCGCACTAGAATTGTGCGGTCTGCAAGGTTGTGCTTACTTGCAGGAATATTGGGACACGAGACAAAGAAGTCAAAATCAACTCATAAAGGAGTCAAAATTGAACAAGAACATATTGAGCATGTAACCTCTTACACGTGTGCCATTAAAAGGAATGACCTAGAGGACGGCGAGATCGAATCCGTATTACTAAAGAAATTCGGGGAAACCCTGTCAAAGGGAGCACTGATATGGTATCATAATTTACCACGTAACTCTATCGATTCTTTTTCCATGCTTGCAGATTGATTTGTAAAAGCCGCGCTCTGATAAGTAGGGATTTTGACCGATAATTTGCTCTCTTTTACTTGCGATTTAGCTCAAAAATGCTCAAAGGCATTCCCGAAAACTAACAAAATGTGCTTACTTGTAGGAATATTGGGACACTAGACAAAGAAGTCAAAATCAACTCATAAAGGAGTCAAAATTGAACACGAACATTTTGAGCATGTAACCTCTTACACGTGCCATTAAAGGGAATGACCTAGAGGACGACGAGATCGAATCTGTATTACTGAAGAAATTTGGGGAAACCCTGTCAAAGGGAGCAATGATATGGTATCATAATTTACCACCTTACTCTAAGGTTTTTTTGCCATGCTTGCAGATTGTTTTGTAAAAGCACACGCTGGAGCCATAAAGGTCGAGACTAGGAAGTCAGACCTTTTCAAGGTAAAGCAGAAAGATAACGAGATGCTCAAAGAGTTTGTATCTCGTTTCCAAATGGATCGAATGGAACTACCATTGGTCATAGACGATTGGTCCGTTCAAGATTTCACCCAAGGACTAAATGAACGAAGCTTAGTGGCTTCACAACAGTTAAGGCGGAACTTGATTGAGTACCCGGCTATTACCTGGGCTGATATACATAATCGATATCAATCAAAGATTAGAGTCGAAGACGACCAGCTGGAGGCTCCTTCTGGATCCGTTACCAAAAGGGACGCCGATCGAGAACCAAGGTTAAACAGGGATCGATACCAGCCATATAATAGAGATCATAGGGGCAACGGACCTGGGCACAACTTCGTACGAGGTGAAATAAGAAGTGATCGAGGCTAGGGCTCTCGAGGGCTGATGGCAAGAATGGTTTCGACAGGCATATCGGACCTAAGGAAGCACCGCTATTGTCAGAGTATAACTTCAATATTGATACATCCACCATCGTATCGTCTATCGAACACGTCAAAGATACTAAATGGCCTTGACCTCTGCAGACCGATCCAGCCCAGAGAAATCCCAATCAAGTATGCAAGTATCATGGCACCCATGGCCACAGATTGTAAGATTGCAGGCAGTTGAGAGAAAAAGTAGCCTGGTTATTCAATGAAGGGCACCTTCGGGAGTTTTAAAGTGATCGAGCCAAGAATCACTTCAAAAACAGAGAGTTCAATAGACAAAACGAGCAAGAAGAACCTCAACACATTATTCACATAATTATCGGAGGGATTGATGTTCCCCAAGGGCCAGTGTTAAAACGCACTAAGGTGTCAATCATAATAGAGAGAAGCGATCTCGGGCTTAGGATTACATACCTAAAGGAACCTTGTCCTTCAACGACGAATACGCAGAAGGAATCATGCAGACCCATAACGATGCACTGGTAATATCTGTACTCATGAATAAGACTCAAGTTAAGCGTGTGTTAATTGATCCAGGTTATCCGGCCAACATCATTCGATCAAGGGTCGTAGAGCAACTCGGTCTACAGGACCAGGTTATGCCCGCGGCCTTAGTGCTAAACAGATTCAACATGGCATGTGAAACTACTAAGGGCGAGATAACTTTTCTAGTAAACGTGGCCGGGACCATTCAAGAGACGAAGTTCCATGTGATCGAGGGCGACATGAGGTATAACACCCTGTTCGGGAGACCATGGATCCACAATATGAGAGCAGTACCCTCGACCCTTCACCAGGTTCTAAAATTCTCAACGCCAGAGGGAATCAAAACAATCTACGGGGAGCAACCCTCCGCAAAGGAAATGTTTGCCGTTGACGTAGTGATTCTGATGTTATCACTCTCATCGACAAAGGGGTCAAATTCGAAGGGAAAATAGGAGACCAAATAGCAATCAAAAATGCCGTCCTCGACCCAACTAGAGAAGCAGGGGACTGGCGAAGATGATGATTATGGGTTCCCTCGATCCTTCATAGTCCCCGATGATTTCGACGCTACCAAATCAACGGTCGAAGAGCTGGAGCAAATCATACTAATCGAACATCTGCCCGAACGAAAGGTATACCTGGGCACGGGGTTAAATCCCGAGCTCAGGAATAAGCTTATTCAATTTCTTATAGCTAACGTGGATTGTTTCACTTGGTCCCATCTTGACACGACAGGGATCATACCGGAAATCACCACCCATAAACTAATCTTGGACCCAAAGTTCCATCCGGTGAAGCAAAAAAGAAGACCCTAGTCCAAGGTCAAACATGCTTTCATCAAAGACGAGGTAACCAAGCTTCTTAAAATAGGGTCCATCCGTGAAGTAAAATAACCTAGAAGGGTTAGCAAACGTAGTAGTAGTCCCTAAAAAGGGAAACAAACTTAGAATGTGTGTAGATTACAAGGATCTAAATAAAGCATGACCCAAGGATTATTTTCCTTTGCCTAATATCGATCGCATGATCGATGCCACGACAGGCTACGAGATCCTCAGTTTTTTCGATGCCTATTTCGGGTGCAATCAAATAAGATAAACTCGAATGAGCAAGAAAAGACCTCGTTCATCACGAAATATGGTACCTACTACTACAATGTAATTCCATTTGGATTAAAAAATGCTGGTGCCACTTATCAACGCCTAGTAAATCGGATGTTCGAAGAGCAAATAGGGAAATCTATGGAAGTTTACAATCATGACATGCTAGTTAAGTCCCTGTGAGCAGAGGACCATTTAAAGCACTTGCAGGAAACTCTCAATATGTTAAAGAAATACAACATGCAGTTGAACCCGGAAAAATATGCATTCGGGGTCGGGTCAGGCAAATTTCTCGGGTTCATGGTATCCAACCGAGGAATCGAGATTAATCCCAACAAGATCGAAGCTATCGATGGCATCACGGTGGTAGACAACATAAAAGTCGTGCAGAGGTTAATCGGGCGCATGGCCGCCCCGGGGCGATTCATCTCGAGGTCCTCCGATAAAGGCCACCGATTTTTCTCGTTGCTAAAGAAGAAAAATAATTTCACATGGACCTCGGAATGCCAGCATGCCTTGGAAGAGCTTAAACGGTACTTATCGAGCCCGCCGTTGCTTCACACGCCAAGGGCAGACGAACAACTTTACTTATATTTGGCAGTATCAGAGGTATCAGTAAGTGGAGTCCTAGTTCGGGAAGAACGAGGTACGCAATTTCCCATTTAATATGTCAACCGGACTTTAGGTGAGGTCGAAATTAGATATCCCCACCTAGAAAAATTGGCGCTTGCTTTGATAAGTGCCTCTAGGAAACTAAAACCATTCTTTCAATGTCACCCCATATATGTTGTAACAACTTATCCACTTAGAAATATTCTGCATAAACCTGAGCTTTAGGGAAGGTTGGCCAAATGGGCCATAGATATCAGCAGATATGATATTGAATATCGACCTCGAATAGCAATTAAGTCTCAATTTTTGGCAGACTTCATAGCTGACTTAACGCCGACCCTAGTATCAGAGGTCGAAAGAGAACTATTGATAAATTCGGGTATGTCCTCAGGAATCTGGATCCTCTTCACGGATGGTGCTTCGCACGCGAAAGGGTCCGGGCTCGGCATCATACTAAAACCACCCACAGGCAACGTGGTTAGACAATATATTAGAACTGTGAAATTGACTAATAATGAGGCTGAAATGAGACCATGATTGCAGGTCTTGAACTAGCCAAAGGCTTGGGAGCGGAGGTGATCGAAGCCAAATATGACTCCCTCCTTGTACGGAATCGGGTTAACGGAACCTTCGAAGTTAGGGAAGACCGAATGTAAAGATACCTAGATAAGTTACAAGTAACTTTGCACCGATTTAAGGAGCGGACTTTGCAATATGTGCCTCGAGATCATAATAGTAAGGCTAATGCCCTCGCGAACTTAGGGTCATCAATCGAGGACAACGAGCTCGATTCAGGGGCCATCGTGCAACTCATGAGATCAGTAGTCAAAGAAGGTCATACCGAGATAAATTCCACGAGCTTGACCTGGGATTGGAGAAATAAGTACATAGAGTATTTGAAAACCGGAAAGCTTACCTCAGATCCGAAAGCATCGAGGGCCCTGCGCAGGAAGACAACACGATTCACATTGACCGAAGATGGAACCTTGTTTAGAAGAATATTCGATGGTCCATTAGCGATATGTCTGGGACCGGGAGACATCGAGTACGTTCTAAGGGAAGTTCACGAAGGCACTTGCGAAAATTACTCTGGTGCTGAATCATTGGTTCAAAAGGTAATCAAAGCTGGGTATTACTGGATCGACATGGAAAAAGATATGAAAGAGTTTGTTCGAGAATGTGATGAATGTCAAAAGCATGCACCAATGATTCACCAACCCGGGGAACTGCTCCATTCGTTCTTGTCACCATGGCCATTCATTAAGTGGTGAATGGACATCGTTGGCCCCATTCCATTGGCACCAGGTAAAACTCAATTTAGTTTATTTATGACTGACTATTTTTCTAAGTGGGTTAAAGCGCAGGCTTTCGAGAAAGTTAGGGAGAAGGAAGTCATCGACTTTATTTGGGATCACATCATAAGTCGATTCGGGATGCCATCTGAAATGGTATGTGATAATGGGAAACAATTCATTGGCAGCAAAGTGACCAAATTCCTCGAAGATTATAAGATCAAAAGAATCCTATCAACACCTTATCATCCTAGCAGGAACGGGCAAGCCGAATCAACCAACAAAACCATCATCCAAAATCTTAATAAGAGGTTAACCAACGCCAAGGGATAGTGGAAGGAAATTCTACCCAAAGTTCTTTGGGCATATTGCACAACCTCGAAATCTAGCACCTGCGCTACTCCATTCTCATTAGTTTATGGCGCCGAAGCTCTAATACCGGTCGAAGTCGGAGAGAAGAGTATCCGATTCCAATATGCAACAAAGGAATCAAATAACGAGGCCATGAACACGAGCCTAGAACTATTGGGTGAAAGGCGTGAAACCGCCCTCATCCGATTATCCGCCCAAAAGCAATAAATCGAGAGATACTACAATCGAAGAACTAATCTTCGATATTTTAATGTTGGGGACTTAGTTCTAAGAAAAGTCACCCTCAACACTCGAAATCCTAATGAGGGAAAATTGAGTCCGAATTGGGAAGGACCGTACCAAATTCTCGAGGTCACCGGAAAAAGGGTCTTACAAGCTCGGAACAATGAATGGGGAACAACTACCAAACAATTGGAACATATCTCGCCTAAAATGGTACTACTACTAAGGTACGCCCTTTTTTCATTCCTTTTCTATTCTTAGATTAACACGTGCAGGTGGTCGACAAGAAACGACGGTAGATTATTTAGTTAACGGCATGAAGTCTTTAGGTCTGAAAGCACGTGTTCCACTCTTTTTCCCTCAGACCGAGTTTTGTCCCAAATGGATTTTTTCGGCGAGGGTTTTAATGAGGCAACGATGAATCATACTAACTTAGAATCAAACCCGATTACGAATCGACATCGGAGATCCATTCGACATTATCCGAGGTTCCTTTGCAATCAACCTCGAATACTGGGGACTGGGAGGGGCTACCCTCGGATATGCATTATCTTCGAATATCAACTCTAGAAAGGAAACTACTTCATAAAGGGAGGATCTCGATAGATAGGATTTATTGTAAGGGTCAAACGGTCAAATCGAACTGTGCCCATATAGATTGCTCGAACCCTGTTTCGATCGAGAATAAAGAGAAGTATGTTCCTTACAAACATCTTATGCTTTAATTTTGTTTTTTTTATCTTCTCTCTTTACAAAGAGCTTCATACTGCAGAATAAAAACAAGCCCAAGGGCAATACTTAACCGGAGTATGAATGATCTCTCCCTCACTCGGGGACTGCCATCCGACTCAAACAGCCCAAGTCATCGGGCCTCGGAAACAAAAGACCTAATAGGCAACGCCCCGATTTCTAAAAGTCACAGCCACCCCACTCGGGAACTATTATCTCGGGCAAGCCCAGATAAAACGGGAAAACAAGCCCAATGGATAGCTCCCAAACTAAATGGCTACGGCCAATTTAACACGGCTCGGAGACGTCCGAAATCAGTAACAAAAATAAGGCCTTCGAAAAATAAAAATTCTTTCACAACTGGTTGTAAAGGCTACCCTCGGTAAAATCTCAAACTTAAGATGTTTTTTGGGAAAAACATTGATAACATCGAACCCCAATTGTGCCTTAACCCAGAAAGGAAATAAAGGCAAGGTTTGTTCGAACCCTCGAACACAACCTTATTGTTTCATGCTAAGACATTTTCAACCTTTGTAAATACAAATAAATCAGAGGAAAAATACGAGAGCTGAAAGGGAAAGAGAATCCTTATATTTATACACAATAGTTTTTTACAACGGCTAAAATATGGCCTCGAAAAAAAATACAAAAGAAAAAACAAAAAGTCCTAAGAGGCTTGGTCTTCATCGGAGGTCGCATCTCCATCCTCGGGATCTTTTCCATCTTCGGATTCACTTGAACTCTCGGAGTCTTCCTCAGGGAAGGCCAGCTTTCGGGCCCTGGCTTCTTCTACTCTGGCCTTTTTGATCTCAGCCATGATATCGAAGCCCTGAGCCTGAACCCCTTCGAGGGCTTCCCTTCGAGCTTGCCATTCCACATGTTTGACTATGCCCTTGGCCTTGGCCTGGTTGACTTCGACATCAACCCTAAATTGGTCCACTTTAGCATCAGCTCTTTTGTTGGCCACGACCACCTCAGATTTAGCTACGCCACCTCGTATCTGGTCACTTCGAGTTCATCGGCCAAATTTGCCTTATCAGCAATGACCAAATCCAACCGATACTAAAGCTCTTTGATCTTCTCGACCTGCACCAAGGCCTTCTCTTTTGCAGCCTGGAGCTGGGCCTCGGCCGACACCAATTGATCTTGGATGGCCTCCTTTTTCGAGGCTAGAATATCCATGTTCTTTTTGAATTCTTCCGCCTCGGCCTGTATCACATTCACCTGCATTTGGACCCATCCGATTTGTTTGAGCCTTTGTCGGACCTGCAAAATCACATCATTAGTATTTATCTCCAATTCATCTTCACTATCGTGAAGCACTCGAAATACCTGCTCAGCCATCTCGGCATGCTCATCCCGGGCCATTACCAAATCTGCCTGAAGCTTCTCACTAAGAAGCTTGTAGGTGTCACCCTTCTCAGTGAGGTCCCGAACTTCAGCCTCATAATCCTCCCGGATTCGTAGGAAAGCCTCGTGATGCAACACCAAAGCCTTCAAACAAGGAAGAAGATGTTAAAATTGTCTACAACTCTAAGTATAAAATAAACAATAGAGGTACCCTCTAAGTTACCCGATTCAGAGCATGTTGGGCCTCATTGAAATGGCAATCGGCTCCTACCGCATTCATCACGGCTTGATCCTTCTCGATCACCAAGGATCAAAGGTAACTAGCAATCCCTACGGGGGAGAGAAAACTCGGGCATCCTCCGAGATGGAAAGCACTATCTTCTGCCTACGATCGGGGTTAACACTCGGGGCCGGGAATTGGTCCACCAGTTTTGGGCTCGATGAAGACCTGATAATGCCCAAAAATGATACTTTCTTCGGTACCGGTAATCCACTGAACCCGGTAATATCCTCCGAGGCAGTGGACTAAAGCCCATCCAAAAAGCCATGGATATCACTCGCCCCCTCAATACCCTCGAAAGATCGACTTTCCAACATGTTGGCCTCACGGATCATAGTGTCCGAAATCTGAGGGGATCCAGTAATATCGACCATCTCGAGCTCGTCCCTTGAGAAATCTTCCGCTGCCCGAGAAGCCTTGCCCCTGGTCTCTCCTTCGACCATCTCATCTTAGGACAGAGTGGCCTCAACTTTTTCTGGTTCATGAATTATGGCCAGAGCTCCTTCATCAACCTCCGCTGATTCGAAGTATTTTTGTAGCAAAACATTAGCCCGCAAACGGGCTACTTCCTCTTCTCCTTCTTTGGGCTCATCCCTTAATCGGCAGATCAAGTCCGAAGGCATAACACCGGAGGCACCCTTGGGCTTGCGAGACTTTCTCGCCGGTTTTTTCTTTTCCGAGACCGGGGAACTTGGAGCCCCTTTTCTCCTCTTCTTTTTGCCCTGCTTCGGAGCAAGGACTTCTTCGTCATCAGATGGGGGCCTCATGACAACGTCCTTCCCGAGGCCTACAAAGGCAAAAAGGGGAGTAAGCAAGAGAAGAAGATCAAACGATAACCGTTCTAAGAAAGAAACTTACCATGACTGCGGGCCTCCCATCGACCCTTTGATAATTCCATCCAAGCATGCTTGGAGTATGCTCTCTGCAACACCAGGCCTTCAACACATTGCTTAAGTTCCGGAATCAGTTCCGGCATTTGGGCCACAACTGTAATGACATAGAAAAAGTAGATAAAGAAAATGAAAAACATAGCCACAAAATTGAACGTTCAAAGGGGAATACTACTCATGATTCATATTCCATTTCTCAGGAAACGACATGTCTTCAACGGAGAATAGATCTGAAGTCCTTCGAACAAATCGGCCCGTCCAACCTCGGTCACGAGTCTCGTCTATGCTCGAGAATGGGGCTTTGTTGGCTCGGCGAGCAAGTTTAATTAGCCCTCTTCGATAGAGTCGGGGACTGTAAAGGCACATAAGGTGATCGAGGGTGAAACGATACCCCTCGATTTTGCTCGAGAAGAATCGGAGGAGAATCACTATTCTCCAAAAGGAAGGATGGATCTGGCCGAGAGTCACGTCGTATCTCTTGAAGAAGGCGATAATGGCATAGTCTAAGGGACCCAACGTGAAGGGGTAAGTGTAAAAACTTAGGAACCCCTACACGTGGGTAGTAATCGATTCTTCAGGCGATGGGACTACCACATGATTTTCACCCAGTTGCATTCCTTTTCCACTTTGTCAAGGATTTTCTCGGTGATTGAACACATGTACCTCAAGATCAGCTCACATCGACTTGGCACTTTCGACCTTAAAGTCGATGACGGTTAAGCACCCTACCAGAACGAATTCCTCAGGGTGAGGCTCCGCCACATCCTCACCGCCGGTGGGTCGCGATGAAGAATCGACCTCTTTTTGCGGCACTGTTTTGGAAGTTTTCGCCATTGATGAACAAGGGTAAAAAGAATTAGGATGATATGCAGTTTAATTGGAGTTCCAAAAATTTGGGTCTGAATATTATGAAGCAAAGGGATTTTTCTGAAGAAGATACAAGAGTAGAGAAGAAGCTTTGAGTGTAAATTTTGAATGAGAAAAGATTGGGTTCTTATAGGTTGCTAGCGTTCGGAACCGGTAATGGCCGATCAATAACTGACAGGTATTTAATGTCGTGGTAGCTGGACCGACGGGACATTTCGTCGCATACATCATAATCGGGCTCGTCACTAACGCCATTACCCATCAAGTCGGAGTTCTAAAATTTATATCGTTTCTCGCTATCTTTTTTCAGAGAAACGAAGGGACTATCTGTATACGGTCAAAATCGAGCTTGCCCTTCGTATGACTAATCGAGATTGAAACATGATAGATCAAGGTTCAACCTCGTATAATATCAAGCTATGATGCGAAGTTAGGTTGCCGAGCTCATGACCCAGAGATCGATCAAGATAAAAAATCGGCAAATATCGAGATCGAGAAAAATAGAGACTGGTCGAGATCGGTCAAGATCGAGAACCAAGCAAAATAGAGACTGGTCGAGATCGGTCGAGATCGAGAACCGAGCAAAATAGAGACCGGCCGAGATCGGCCAAGATCTCGATCGAGCAAAACCGAGACCGATCATCAAGCCAAAAAACAAAAAATCCGGTATATCCGCAATTAAGGCTAGAATCTCGGCGGAAATTCCGGCGCATATCAAGGAGAGGCCAATTAATTAATCTATCATGGGATTCCTTCTGTATTTAAAATTATATTCAAAATAGGACTTCCCTATTATATAAAGAGTTTTTGATCATTTGTAGATTGGACACTTTTTTGCAAGGAAAAGCAATACACTGCCTTATTTCAGCTTTCAATACCTTGTTACTCTATTCAGACATTAGCAGAATTTTCACTTGGTTCGTGGGTAACCGAACTCGAGGGCCAGAGTTAATTGATTCATTTGGTTTGTATTTATCTCTTTTATAGTTAATTTCAGTACTCATATATATATATTTCCTCGATTTGTACCAAGTTATATCACGTATCCTTAGAGCCGCGTATAAATTTAATTGTTATCCATTTTTCGGATAAACAGAGCTAACTTGCGATAATAGGTAATTTTTTATAGCAAATCTGATATGCTAATTTAAAAATAAGGTGATAACATGTTATAACTAATTAAGTGTATTGTATGAATAGAGTAAAAGAATTTAGCAGGATTCAGTCCAAGCAAAGTGAAGCGGTAAACACTAAACACTTTTCTAATACTAGAGGCCTTCGCATGGACGGAACTAGGGGACAAAAGGAGTTTATCCTAATCCAATTCGTCGGAAAATTACATTGTGCATGTAAGGTTAAATTTTACTTATATATAAATATAATAGATAAGACATCGCTTGGCTTCAATGTGTGTGTATTTATATATTTTTAATTTTTGTATCACTTCGTAAAATTCTGCCTCCATGCCCTTAGAATTACCCTTTCTTTAGTGATTTGTTAAATGTGACCAGGAGCCAGAATGTCATGGGTTCTAGCAGTGAAAATAGCCTTTTGCAGAAATGTAGTGTAAGACTGCGTACAATAGACCCTTGTGATCCGGTCCTTTTTTGAACTCCGCATATAACGAAAGCTTAGTGCACCAGCCTGCCTTTTTAAATGGTAGAAAAGACATTAGGAGATTGAAATAGGTTTTTTCAGGGTGGCAGCCACAGGGCAAGTGGAGGCCCCAATATTTGAAACATCTTACTGCCATATTAGAAGCATGTCTTGTTCCAGACAAAGATCTGTGTATCTTCTTTCATAGTGGCTAATAGATTTTTCCCTATCTATAAAGTGACCACTTCCAATTTCAATAGGTCTCTAAAAGTCCCAATTATCTAATGGTAACGTGGGATTGCAATTTGGACCGTATCCTCAGGATAAGAAGTTGAATTCATGCTTATATTTTTTGTTGAGCTCTTTTGAAGCCTAGACACAAATGTGGATCCAGAATTTTCATTTTATGGGTTCAAGATTTTGATTTCAACCACTAAATCCATCATTTTGTTTGAGTTATGAATTCATAGCGCAAGTTTTTCAGCAATATTAAGAATTTTATACTGAAAATTCAAGTGTAGGATAGAAATTATGGTTCAATTTAACCCATAACAAAATTTTAGAATCCGCCCCTGCCTAGACAACATACTAATTAAGAAAGCCAAGAATATCTTGCTGGTGCATTAAAGAATAAATGGAATAGTTTGCTGGTCTAGATTTTTTCCCCTTATAAAGGTAACAACTAGAACCAAGTAAGAAGCATAAGAAGCTACCAAATGGAATGAGAAAGAATTCTAGAACAAGTTTATGAAAATAGGATGATTTCAATTAATTACCTGATCATGACCCAAGTGCAAAGTAGCTAGGCAAATTATGGCCCACCTCTT
Organism: Nicotiana otophora; assembly: GCA_000715115.1. Taxonomy (NCBI): domain Eukaryota; kingdom Viridiplantae; phylum Streptophyta; class Magnoliopsida; order Solanales; family Solanaceae; genus Nicotiana; species Nicotiana otophora. The sequence goes on from AWOL01S0017333.1 coordinate 207,427, forward strand.
GGCCCTTAGACGGGGTCAATAATTGATGCCCGTGAAACAGTCCTTTGACCATCACTGAAAAAACTTAAGTTTTTATTTGTTCTTCTAGGCAAATGTCTAAGGTTCTTCTATAAAATTTTCGCCAAAGAATAATCTTTGATTGCATAGTAATTCTACAATTGAAAACAATTCTTTACTGCTTTCCTTTCAAAATAACGTGTCGACTAGGATTGTACAAATCGAACCGAAAAATCGCACAAAATCGAAAAGTCAAACTAAACCGACTTAAAAAATCCGATTAGGTTTGGTTTGATTTGGTATTGAGTAAAAAAATCTGAACCAAACCGAAATATAAATATATAATTTATATATATATTTTTAAGACTTTTCATAGAATTTTCTATAAACAAATGTTTAGAAATATATGTAATTCTCTTATGGGATGTAATATTTAATTAAATATGAAGTGCTCTATTTTTATTAACTTTAAATAAGGAGTTGTATGATCACTTTCTTATCAAGTATTAGTGAAATGTGTCAATCTCTTTGTTCTCCTATATTCATATGCCAAGATCTATTAAATTCTTATATCTTTTTCGAATTTGAAGTGGTATTTCGATAATTTAAAATTAAATAGAACATATCATTATATAGGTATCATATTGACTTTTATATTTAATTATTACATTCAGTTAACCTTGAAAGTGCACATCAACGAAATATTATTGCCAGACGACTAAATAATAACTATCACGTGTTACTAGGAATTCTACCATAAGAGTATGTTAATAGATCGTATGTTTTGTCAATTTTTTAGTTTTTACTAAACATATATTTACTTATCAAAAATTTAACAAAGTAAGACTAAAATAATATTTATGTAATAAAAAGAATCCGAAAAACCCGACAAACCGAACCAATCTAAACCGATATAGTGAATTTGATTTTAATAAAAATTGAACCAACCCGGTCCATGTACACCCCTAGTGACGACTATCGTTTTTTGATGTTTTGAAGTCATAATAATACTATGCACGATCACATGGAATCTACTTGTACTATGCACAAACAATTGGATCTTATTGGTTCTAAAAATTTGACGAACTTCGATTGACTTGAAATTTGGTGGGTCCATCGAAAACGGTCTAGTGATTAATACTCATTGCTTCGCCATGAATAACATCGTTTCTTGGCTTTTCGGGATCATGAAGCAGGAATTAATGATTTTGTTTCGAGTGTTTATATATATGATCATTTTCTTCAATTTGATTGATAGACTCCGATTGCCCAAAAGATTAGTGGGACTATCATACATGCCCTTGTGAGCGAACCATGACTAACGTTATTTTTTTGGCGTTTCTGGATTATGTAACAGAAATTAATGATTATGTCCATTTTTTCGTGTTTATATACATGATGATTTTCCTAAATTTTATTGATGGACTTTGATTGGCCTAAAAATTGGTTGATCCATCAATATGATCTTGTGAGCAATACTCACCATGACGAGCATCTTCTTTTGGTATTTCACTATGATAAAAATACTATCTATGCACGACCATTTAGATCCTACCGGTGCTAAAAACTTGACGGTTTTCAATTGACCTGAATTTAGTGGGTCCATAAAAATGGCCTTGTTAGCAATACACGCCATAACAAAACACTATGTTTTGGCCTTTCGGAGTTATGAAATAGGAATTAATCATTATGTCTATATTTTCATGTGTATACATGATGATTTTCTTGAATTTACTTGAAGAACCATGATTGGCCTAAAAATTAGTTAGTCTATCGGATACAACCCTCTGAGCAATACACCATAACAAATGTTATTTTTTGGTATTTTAGGATCATAAGAATACTATGCAAAGCCATATCCAACCTACCCGTGCTATGCACAACCACTTGGATCGTACACATGCTCAAAATGTTGACTGACTCAATTGACATGAAATTTAGTGGGTCCATCAGAAACAACCTAGTGACTAATACTCATCGCTTCGTCATGTCTAACATTATTTTTTAATGTTTCAAGATCATAAAAGAGGAATTAATTATTAAATCTATTTTTTTGTGTGTTTAATACATGATGATTTTCTTAAATTTGGTTCACGAACTCCGATTGACTTAAAAAGTGATAGAACCATCGGATACAGTCTTGAGAGCAATACTCACCATGACTAATATTGTTTTTGGTTAGGTCATTTCTGATTGGCCCACAAAGCTTTAGATGATATGGGACTGGTAGCCTGAATTCATGAAGAAAGCCTCATTAGCACACGAAAAATCGAAAATCATGTTGAATTCCTATTTTATGATCCTAAAACGCCAAAAAGGTCATGGAAAAGAAATTACTATTGTTCATTGGACCATTTCTGACGGGCCTACAAAATTTTAGGAAATTCTGGGCCAGTCGCCCGAATTCATGAAAATAGTGTGGACATTATTACAGGAAAAATTGAAAATCGTGCTGAATTCTTTTTTTATGGCCTTAAAATGTTTAAAAAGGAGAAACGGTCAAGGCGAAGCGATGACTATTGTTCATTAAGTCGTATTTTATGGGCCCATAAAAGTTTAGCAGATTTGGGCCGGTCTCCCGAATTCATGCTAATGGCGTGGACTATAGCACACGAAAATTTGGAAATCATCCTGAATTTCTATTTTATGGCCCTAAAATACCAAAAACGAGGAATAGTATATCAAAGCGATGACTATTATTTATTAGGTCATTTTTTATGGGGATACAAAATTTTAAAAGATTCGGGGTCGATCGCCTGAATTCATGTAGATGGCGTAGACTATATCATCCTGAATGCTTGTTTTATGGCCTTAAAATGCCAAAAATATGAAGCGCGTTCATGGCGAAGTGATGACTATTGTTCATTAGATTATATTTTATGGGCCCCGAAAATTTATAGGAGATTCGGGAATGGTCGCTTGAATTCATGCAGATGGCGTAGACTATAGCACATGAAAATTTAGGAATCGTCCTGAATTCTTATTTTATGGACCTAAAACGCCAAAAAATGAGGAACGGTCATGGCGAAGCGATGATTATTGTTTATTAGGTCGTTTTTTATGGGCCCGCAAAAATTTAGGAGATTCGGGGCCGGATGTTCGAATTCATACAGATGGCGTGGACTATAGCACACGAAAATCTAAGAATCATCCTGAATGCCTATTTTATGCCCCTAAAACACCGAAAATGAGTAAGAGTCATGGAAAAGTGATGACTATTGTTCATTAAATTATTTTTTATGGGCTAGCAAAATTTTAAGAAATTCAGGGCGGATCGCCCGAAATCATACAGATTGCGTGGACTATCGCAAACGAAAATCTCGAAATCGTCCTGTATACCTGTTTTATGGCCCTAAAATACCTAAAAATGAGGAACAACCATGGCAAAGTGATGACTATTGTTCATTAGGTCATTTTTTATGGGACCGAAAAATTTAGGAGATTCAGGATCGGTCGCTTGTATTCATGCAAATGGCGTGGTCTATAGCATACAAAATCTGGGAATCATCCTGAATTCCTATTTTATGGCCCTAAAAATGCCAAAACTGAGGAGCGGTCATGGCGAAAAGATGACTATTGTTCATTAGGTAATTTTTGATGGGCCTGTAAAATTTTAGGAGATTCGGGGTCGGTCGCCTAAATTCATGCAGATGGCGTGGACTATGTCATATGACAATCTGGGAATCATCAAGAATTCCTGTTTTATGGCCCTAAAATACCAAAAAATGAGGAACGGTCATGGGGAAGATATGACTATTGTTCATTAGGTCATTTTTTATGGCCCGCAAAATTTAGGAGATCAAGGGCCGGTCGCCTGAATCTTTGCATATGGCATGGACTATAACACAAAAAAATCTAGGAATCATCCTGAATAACGGTTTTATAGCCCTTAAATGCCAAATAAAAACAAATGAGGAACTGTCATGGAGAAATGATGACTATTGTTCATTAGATCTATTTTGATGGGCCTGCAAAAATTTAGGAGATTCGGGATCGGTCGCCCGAATTCAAGCAGATAGCGCGGTCTATAGCACATAAAATCTGGGAATCGTCCTGAATTCCTATTTTATGGTCCTAAAATATCAAAAATGAGGAGCGGTCATGGCGAAAAGATGACTATTGTTCATTAGGTAGTTTTTGATGGGCCCGCAAAATTACAAGAGATTTAGGACCGGTCGCCTAAATTCATGCAGATGGCGTGGACTATACCACACGACAATCTGGGAATCATCCAGAATTCCTGTTTTATGGCCCTAAAATACTAAAAAATGAGGAACAATGTTCATTAGGCCATTTTTTATGGTCCGCAAAATTTAGGAGATCTGGGGTCGGTTGCCTTAATTATTGCATATGGCATGGACTATAACACACAAAAATCTGGAAATTATCCTGAATTCCTGTTTTATGGCCCTAAAATGACAAAGAAAATAAGGAACCGTCATGGAAAATAATGACTATTGTTCATTAAGTCTATTTTAATTGGCCCACAAAAGTTTAGAAAATTTGGGGTCGGTCGCCCGAATTCATGCAGATGGCGTGGACTATAACAAACGGAAATTTGAGAATCGTCCTAACTTTCTGTTTTATAACCCTAGCACGCGAAGCAATGACTATTGTTCACAAGGTCATTTTAATGGCCTCAAAAGTTTTTAGGAGATTCGGCGCCAGTTGCCCGAATCCATAATGATGGCGTGGACTATAGCACATGAAAATATGGGAATCGTCTTGAATTCCTATTTTATGGTCCTAAAATGTAAAAAGACGAGGAACGGTCATGGTGAAGCGATGACTATTGTTCATTAGTTCATTTTTTTGGGCCAGACAAATTTTAGGAGATTCGATATCGGTCTCCCGAATTCATACTGATGGCATGGACTATAGCATACGAAAATCTTAGAGCCGTCCTGAATTCCTATTTTATGTCCCTAAAACACCGAAAAAGGAAGGAAGGTCATCGAGAATTTATGACTATTGTTTATTTGGTTTTTGATGGGCCTATAAAATTTTAGGAAATTCGGGGCAATCGCCATAGGACACGAAAATCTTGGTATCATCCTGAATTCCGGTTTTATAGTCCTGAAACGCTTAAAGAATGAGGAGTGGTCATGGAAAAATGATGAATATTGTTCATTTGGTCATTTTTAATGGGATCGCAAAATTTCATGAGATTCGGGGTCGGTCGCCAGATTTCATGCAAATAGTATAGCACACGATAATTTGGGAATCATCCTGAATTTTTATTTTATGCACCTAAAATACCAAAAAATAAGAACGATCATGGCGAAATGACTATTGTTCATTAGGTCGATTTAGATGGACTCGCAAAATTTAAGGAGATTCACGATCGGTCGTCCGAATTCATACAGATGGCGTGGACTATAACATACGAAAATCTGGAAATCGTTCTGAATTCCTGTTTTATGTCCCTAAATCATTAGAAAACGAGGAACGATCGTGGTAAAGTAATGACTATTGTTTATTATATTACTTTTTATGGGCCCGCAAAATTTTAGGATATTTCGGTTCGGTCGCCCGAATTCATGCAGGTAGCGTGGACTGTAGTACGCAAATATCTGAAAACCGTCATGAGTTTCTTTTTTATGCCCCTAAAATGCTAAAAACAAATAAGGAACGGTCATGGTAAAGGGATGCTTATTATTCATTAAGTCATTTTTAATAGGCCCGTAAAATTTTAGAAGATTCGGGGTCGGTCGCCGAATTCCTGTAGATAACGTGGACTATAAGAGAAGAAAATCTGGGAATTGTTCTGATTTCCTATTTTATGGCCCTAAAACGCTAAAAACGAGGAACGATCATGACAAAGTGATGACTATTGTTCATTAGGTAATTTTTGCTGGGCCAGCAAAAGTTTAGGAGATTCAAGGTCGATCACCTGAATTCATATAAATGGCGTGGACTATAGGATATGAAAATATGGGAATCATCCTAAATTCCTGTTTTATGTCCCAAAAATGCCAAAAATGAGGAACTATTGTACATTAGGTCATTTTTATGGGCCCGTAAAATTTTAGGAGATTCGGAGCCGATCACCCGAATTCATGCAGATAGCGTGGACTATAGCATACGAAAATCTAGATCGTCCTGAATTTCTGTTTTATTGCCCTAAAATGCTAAAAATTAAGGAACGGTCATGGCAAAAATATAACTATTGTTTATTAGATCGTTTTTGATGGGCCAACAAAATTTTTGGAGATTCGGGTTTGGTCGCCCTAATTCATGCAGATTGCGTTGACTAGTACACTAAAATCTAAGAATCGTCCTGAATTCCTATTTTATGGCTCTAAAATATCAAAAAATGAGGAACGGTCATGGAAAAGCGATAACTATTATTCATTAGATCATTTTTTATGGGCTGAAAATTTTAGGAGATTCGGGGCAGATCGCCCCAATTTATGCAGATGACGTGGACTATAGCACACAAATAATATGGGTATCATTCTGAATTCTTATTTTATGGCCCTAAAACGCTAAAAACGTAGAACGGCCATCGAGAAGCGATGATTATTATTCATTAGGTCATTTTTCATTGGCCCGTTAAATTTTAGGAGTTTCGGGACTGGTCCCCCAAATTCATACACATGGCGTGGACTATAGCTCACGAAAATCTGGGAATCGTTTTGAATTCCTGTTTTATGGCCCTAAAATGTCAAAAACAAGGAACGGTCATGAGGTAGCGATAATTGTTTTTCATTAGGCCATTTTTATAGGCCCGTATAATTTTAGGAGAATCGGGGCCAGTCGCCCGAATTCGTTATGACGGCATAGACTATAGCACATGAAGATCTGGGAATCGTTTTGAATTCTTGTTTTATGGACCAAAACGCCAAAAAAGAGGAACAGTCATAGAGAAGTGATAGTTATTGTTCATTAGACTATTTTGATGGGCCAAAACAATATTAGGAGATTCGGGGCCGGTCACTCGAATTCAAGCAGATTGCGTGAATGCGCCAAACGATAAGGAACGGTCATGACAAAGCGATGGCTATTGTACATTTGGTCATTTTTTACGGGCCCGCAGTATATTAAGAGATTCGGGATCATTCACCCGAATTTATGTAGATGACGTGGACAATAACACACGAAAATCTGAGAATCGGCCTGAATTTCTATTTTATGGTCCTAAAACACCCAAAAATGAGGAACGGACATGGCGAAGTGATGACTATTGTTCATTAGGTCATTTTTTATGGGCTCGCAAAATTTTGGGAGACTCTGGGCTGGTCGCCTGCATTCATGCATATAGCGTAGACGGTAGCACACGAAAATCTAGGAATTATCCTAAATTCTTATTTTATGATGGGCCATCTAGGTCGATTTCTAAAATGCCAATAAATGAGGAACGATCATGACGAAGCAACGAATATTGTTCATTAGGTCGATTTTGATGGGCCACCAAAATTTTAGGAGATTCAGGATCGATTACCCGAATTCATGCAGATTGCGTGAAATATAATACACGGAAATCTGAGAATCGCCCTGAATTCCTATTTCGTGGTCCTAATGCGCCAACAAATAAGGAATAATCATGAAAAATCGATGATTGTTATTTATTTGGTTATTTTTTATGGGCCCGCAATATTCTAAGGGATTCAGAGTCGGTCGTCCGAATTCATGTAGATGGCTAGACAATAGCACACAAAAATCTCGGAATCAACATGAATTCCTATTTTTGGCCCTAAAATGCCAAAAATATGAAGAACGATTATGGCAAAGCGATGACTAGTGTTCATTAGGTCATTTTTATGGGCCTGCAAAATTTTAGGAGATTCCGGGGCCGGTCGCATGAATTCATGCAGTGGTGTGGATTGAGGAACCCGAAAATCTACTCTTCTTTTATGGCCCCAAAATGCCAAAAGATAAGGAAAGGTCATGGAAATGCGATGACTATTTTTTATTAGGTCATTTTTTATGGACCCGCAAAAATTTAGGAGATTCGGGCCCGGTCGCCCGAATTCATGTGGATGGCGTGGACTATAGCATACGAAAATCTAGGAATCTCGCTAAATTTCAGTTTTATGGCCCTAAAACGGCAAAAAACGAGAAACGATCATGGAGATGTGATTACTATTATTCATTAGGTGATAGTTGATGGGCCCACAAAATTTTAGGAGATTCAGGGTTGGTCGGCCGAATTCATACAGTTGGCATAGACTATAGCACACGAAAATCTGAAAATCGTCCTGAATTACTATTTTATGGCCCTAAAATGCTAAAAGACGAGGAACAACCATGGAGAAGTAGTGATTATTTTTTATTAGTTCATTTTTGATTGGCCAGCAAAACTTTAGGAGATTTAGGGCCGGTCGCCCGAATTCATGCAAATTGCATGGACTATGCACACCAAAATATGAGAATCGTCCCGAATTCATGTTCTATGGCCTTAAAATGCCAAATGGAGAGGAACGGTCATGGCGAAGGAATTACTATTTTTCATTAGGTCATTTGTTATAGGCCCAAAAGTTTTTAGGAGATTTGGTGTCGGTCGCTCGAATTCTACAGTTGTCCTGGACTATAGCACACGAAAATATGAGAATTATTCTGACCTGTTTTATAGCCCTAAAACGCCACGAGGAATGATCATGGAGAATCAATGAGTGTTGTTAGGTCAATTTTTATGGGCCCGCAAAATTTTAGGAGATTGCGGGCCAGTCACCAAAGCACACGAAAATCTATGTATCGTCCTGAATTCTTATTTTATGCAGCTAAAACGCCCAAAATATGAGGAACGGTCATGGATAAGAGATGACTATTGTTCATTAGGTCATTTTTATGGGTCGGCAAAAATTTACGAGATTCGGGGTTGGTCGCACGAATTCATGCAGATGGCATGGACTGTAGCACATGAAAATATGAGAATCATCTTGAATTCCTGTTTAATAGACATAAAATGCCAATAACCTAAGAATGGTCATGGCGAAGTGATGACTCTTGTTTATTACTTCGTTTTAAATGGGCCCGCAAAATTTTAGAAGATTCTGGGCTGGTTGACCGAGTTCATGCAGGTGGCGTGGACTATAGCAAATGAAAATATGGGAATCATCCTGAATTTTTGTTTTATGTCCAAAAATGCCAAAACACAAGGAACAGACATGGCGAAGCGATGACTATTATTCATTAGGTCATTTTTTATAGGCCCGCAAAATTTTAGGAGATTTGGGGGCAATCGTCTAGCGCACAAAAATATAGAAATGGTCCTGAATTCCTGTTTTATGCCACTAAAATGCCAAAAAATAAGGAACAATAATGGCGAAGCGATATCTATTGCGTTTTTTATGTGCCCATAAACTTTGAGATTCGGGGCTGGTCGCACGAATTCATGTAGATGGCATGGACTATAAAACATGAAAATCTGGGAATCGTCTTGACTTCCTGTTTTATAGCCCTAAAACGCCAAAAATCGAAGAACAGTCATGGCGATGTGATTAGTATTGTCTATTATGTCATTTTAGATGGGCCAATGTCCCGAGTTCAAGCAAATGGCATGGACTATAGCACACGCAAATCTGAGAATCGACCTGAATTTCTTTTTTATGGCCCAAAATGCCAAAAATCGAGAAACGGTCATCGCAAAGTAATGACTATTGTTTATTAGGTCGTTTTTGATGACCCGCAAATTCTTTGGAGATTTTGGGCTAGTAGCCCGAATTCATGGAGATGGAGTGGACTATAGCGCACGAAAATATGGGAATCATCTTGAACTTATGTTTTATGGCATTAAAATGCCAAAAACCGAGGAACGGTCATGGCGAAGCGATGATTATTGATTATTCGGTCATTTTGTTATGAGCCCGCAAAATTTTAGGAGATTCGAGGTTGATTGCCCGAATTCATGCAGATGTCACTAGGCCATTTCCCATGGACCTACAAAAATTCAGATCAATCGGAGTCCGACAATTTTGTTTTACAAAATAACATGTACGAAACACACAAAAAATTGGATATAATCACATATTGGTGTTGCATGACCCCAAAACGCCATAAAATAAATTTGAAAGTTTCGGTGAAGCAATAAGTAATGTTCACTAGGCTATTTCTTATGAACATACAAAATTTCAGGCCAATCGGAGTCCATAATAAAATTTTGAAGAATTAGTTTGTACTAAATACACACAAAAAAGTAGATATTATCACATATTCGTATTGCATGACCCTGAATTGCCACAAAATAAATCCAAAATTTATGGTGAAACAATAAGTATTGATTACTAGGTCGTTTCCTATGGACCTACAAAATTTTAGGCGAATCAAAGTCCATCAATATATTTTTACAAAATCAGCATGTACTAATACACACGAAAAAGTGGATATAATTATAAATTCGTGTTGCATGATATCACGACTCAATTTAGGATCATGACCGACACTTAGGAGCAAGTGCCCCCAAGTAAGCCTCATCGATATTTTACAGAAAATTGGACAGAGTTTCTCCTGTTTTTTGACTATTCCAAAACTTTCCCTGTCTCAAATCAACAACCAACATCCTAATATCAATTCAAACAACAGTAACTTTATCAATTAACCAAAACAAATATCTACCATTAATAGTCCACCCACTAACAGTTAGAAATACTAATTTATCTCCAACTTTGATAAGAATGAGTGATACTCAACATAAGTCTATAATAACAAAAGAATACTTATGACACTAAAAGAATGACTATGGAGCGACTCTAAGAGTTCAAAGAAAAGACCATAACAATAAATAAAATCTACGCCCACGCGAACAAGTGCAAGGCTCACCAAGAACTATCAACTTGTGCGCTCTAATTAACGAAATCCTCGCCCGCGTCAACTGCTGTCTCTGCAAACAAAATTAGCGGGGAATGAGTCGCTAGCTCAGTGACTAATAACACTTAACCACAACCGTTTTTATTGGGGACAAGTCAGAAAACATGCTAGTATATATATTAAACAGAAAATATCATAAGAATGCCTTTCATAAACAAAACAATAATAATCAGTCTCATCATGTTTTTCATGTAATATAAATCAATTGACAATTCGGTAATAAGCTCGGCAAATACTGTGTAATATCAATATTCATGTTTGGGAGGTTACAATGAACAAATCATATAATCGGTATAATTGTGGACTTCTTCGCAAGAAGTCAAATATAACGGTAGTCCCTACTCGAGAGAAATCAGTAACGGTATGCTAGTTCTACCTTCCCACTAGCGAGGGATGTAATGGTAATCAGTAATTACAAGGTGCACCAGGTCTAACGAACTCGTCATTAGCTACGGGATCCTTCAAAGTCTACTCCTATTTATACTTGTCTTTGTAATCCGTATATACTCATAAGAAAATATTTTAAAATAATATAAGGCATTTCGGTTCTTATCAAATCATGTAATTTTATTTCGATAACCGTAAATTCAAGTAACGGTAAAACATATCTAGTGACAACAAGAATATTTAAAACAACGGTAATCATCTCAAATAACTATTTCGGTATCATATCGAGTAAAGGACTTGTCCCACATGCAACTCAAAATAATCAGTAACATATTCATATTACAAATCATGTATAAATCATGCAAGTTATGAAAACATAAATTGTGATAAGATTACTACTCTCTGTACTCGCGTAAAATACCAAACTCGTCACCTCGAGCGATCCGTACGACTTTCTTCAATCAATCTATAACCACATCGACATCGATCTCGTGTTAATTGCCGCATTTAGGCTAAATTCATCACTAATTTAGAATACCCAATCCTCCGAGTTTTATATTTGGCTCTTAATTCGACGAATTATATTTACCCAATAATTTCTCTTATTCTACTTGAAATATCAAGACCCATTTCAGTATCCCAACTCACAGCTATAAAATTCCATTGTAATCTTTTTTTTCCATATCCCGAATATTAGTAGCATTCATATTTGGTTACCAATTACTAACGAAACGGAAAAGTTTCTAAAGGAATATCCTTTTTTTTTATTGGTATATACACAAATATATAAGTTTACAACTCCAAACATATAGTATATTCACCAATTCATGAAAAATTTTATGGACTCTATTATTTCATAAATATTAATTCTTCAACTAACTCTCAACACCAACTCTATAGCCATGAAATTTATGAATCAAATCTATGAATTAAGTTTAGAAATTTACCTTCTTCTTCTCTGTGTAATTAGCTTTCTGTGTTGAATACTTGTGGTCCTCTTAAATGGCAGAAAACTAAAACCTCACGTTTCCTTTGATTCTCAAAAGTGGCTAACAAGGATTTTTCTTTTTTCTTTTTCCTTTCTTTTTTTCTGTTGCCTTGAATACTTCTGCCGAAGCTTAATGGCTTCTAAGCCTAGGCTTTTGCCTTTTTGTGCCTCCCGTAATGGGCTTTGGCCCTAATCCCCCATTTTTGGTTTTTTTAATTAGTTTGCTAAAATGACCAATATGCCTTTTTCAAAAAACATTTACGAGATATTACACATGACCCAGAAACGCCTGTAGACTGAAATAAATAAGGATACTTGACTCGCATAGCATCTTTCACTTCCTATGTAGCTTCTTCAACTGTATGGTTTCTCCATATGACTTTCACGAACACAATTTTCTTTGACCGTAGCTTTCTTACTTGTCTATCAACAATTGTTATCGGCCCCTCCTCGTAAGACAACTTCTCATCAAAAATATAAAAGGTACTTCAAGCACCTGAGATGAGTCTGATATACATTTTCTTAGCATTGAGACGTGAAACACTTGATGAATAAAAGACAACTCAGGAGAAAGTTCCAAGCGATAAGTCACAGCTCCCACTCGGTCTAGTATCTCATACGGTCCTATAAACTTGGGGCTCAACTGGCCTCTTTTCCCAAACCACATTACGCCTTTAATAGGAGAGACTCGTAGGAACACTTTGTTTTCAATTGCGAACACTAAATCTCTTATTCTCTTATCTACATAAGGCTTTTGTCTGCTTTGAGCCATGAGCAATCTCTGCCTGACTAGTTGGACCTTGTCCATAGCTTCTTATACTAAGTCGGGTCCCACTATGTTAGTCTCACTAGCTTCAGACCATCTGATAGGAGAACGGCATCTTCTACCATACAGTGCTTCGTACGATGTCATTTGAATAATGTACTGGAAGCTATTATGTAAGCAAATTCAGCTAAAGGTAGATAAGCGTCCCAACTACCTCCAAACTCAAGAATGCAAGCTCTCAACATATCTTCCAAGATCTGTATAGTACGTTCAGACAACCCGTCTGTCTGTGGATGAAATGCAGTACTAAGATCTACTCGTGTACCAAATGCTTCTTGAAAAGATTTCCAAAAGTGTGAGGTAAATTGTGATCCTCTATCAGAGATGATGGTTATTGGAACTCCGTGAATTCGGACAATTTCGTTCATAAATATCTGTGCATACCTTACTTCACAATATGTAGTCTTTACAGGCAAAATGTGTGTTGATTTTGTCAGTCGATCTACAATTACCCATACATAATCATAACCTCTGAGAGTACGGGGTAGGCCAGTCACAAAATCCATAGTAATTATTTCCTATTTCCACTCTGAAATCTCAATTTGTTGTAACAGTCCTGCGGGTCGCTGATGCTCAGCCTTGACCTGTTGACAAGTCAAACAAATAGAAATAAAGTTAGCAACATCTTTCTTCATACCTTCCCACCAATAAAATTGCTTTAATTCATGATACATTTTTGTGGATCCAGGATGTATAGAGTATCTAGAGTTGTGAGCATCTTTAAGGATAGCATGCCTCAACCCATCTACATCTGCGACACATAGTCCGTCACCCATTTGAAGAATACCATTACTTTCAACAATCATATTCTTGCTTTTACCAGCTAAGGCCTCATCTCTGTATTTGCAAAATCGCTCATCCTCATATTGAGTGGCCTTAATGCGCTCGACTAATGAAGACTTATCCTGAACACAAGCCAACAATGCCTCTGAATTTCCGACACTAAATCTGAAACTTGTACCCTCTAGTCTATGCATATCTTCAATCAAAGGTCTCCTTGCAGGAATTATATGTGCCAAACTTCCCATAAATTTTCTGCTCAATGCGTCAACCACCACATTGGCTTTGCCAGAATGATATAAAATAGAACAATCATAGTCCTTGAGTAGTTCCATCCATCGACGCTGCCAAAGATTTAGATCCCTCTTCTGAAAAATGTACTTCAAACTCTTATGGTCATTATAAATCTTACAAGTTTCACCGTATAGGTAATGCCTCCAAATTTTTAAAGCAAATAGCACTGCAGCCATCTCCAAATCATGTGCAGGATAGTTTTGCTTGTGCTTTTTCAATTGTCTCAAAGCATAAGCTATAATGCGGCCATTTTGCATGAGAACACATCCTAATCTCACACTTGAGGCGTCACAGAATACTGTAAATCCTTCAGAACCTGATGGTAAGGCTAATATTGGTGCAGTTGTCAAACATGTTTTGAGTTTCTAAAAGCTCTGCTCACATTCCTGTGTCCACTGAAACTTTGTATTTTTCTGTGTTAGCTTGGTCAGTGGCACTGCTATTCTGGAGAAATCCTGCACAAAATGCCTATAATAGCCTGCCAAGCCTAAAAAGCTACGAATCTCTATAGGAGAAGTAGGTCTGGGCCATTTCTACACAACTTCTGTCTTCATAGGATCTACCATAATTCCATCTTTGGATACCACACGCCCCAGAAATGATACTGAGTCCAGCCAAAATTCACACTTTGAGAACTTAGCATAAAGTCGATGTTCTCGCAATGTCTACAACACAGTCCTCAAATGATTCTCGTGTTCACATTGGCTACGAGAATATATCAGGATATCATCAATAAATACTATTACAAATCTATCTAGAAATAACTCGAACACCCTATTCATTAAATCCATGAAGCAACTGGAGCATTAGACAGTTCGAAAGGCATCATAAAAAACTCATAGTGCCCGTATCGAGTTCTAAAAGCAGTCTTAGAAATATCTTCATCTTTGGTTCTAAGCTGATGATAACCAGAACGGAGGTCAATCTTTGAAAAGTGGGCAGCTCCTTATAACTGATCAAACATGTCGTCTATACGAGACAAAGGATATTTATTGCGTATTGTTATCTTGTTATACTTCCTGTAGTCAATGCACATTCTCAGGGATCTGTCTTTCTTCTTTACAAACAGTACTGGTGCACCCCATGGTGATACACTAGGTCTGATAAAACCCTTATCTAGATAATCCTTCAACTGTTGCTTTAGCTCCCTTAACTCTGTTGGTGCCATCCGATATGGGGGGTATTGATATGGGTTGTGTGTCAGGTGGCAAATCAATACCAAAATCTATTTCTCGTACTGGAGGCAATCCCGGTACATCCTCAGGAAATACATCAGAAAATTCTCTCACTACTGGTACATTTTCTATACTAACTGTTTCCTTTCTTGTGTCATTTACAATAGCTAAGAGACCCAAGCAACCTTTCTTCAGAAGTCGTTAAGCCTTCATAAAGGATACAACTTTGCAAATCTCTGGAACCTGACTCCCTCTTAGAATAAAACTGGGTTTGTTTGGTATCTCAATTTTAACTATCTTTACATGACAATCGACGATAGCATAGCAAGAAGATAACCAATCCATTCTCATCAGCATATCAAAGCCAATCATATCAAGTACAATAAGGTCAGCTAGAGTATCTCTACCCTCAACCCGAATTTGACAAGCACGGTACACATATTCAGCTAATAGAGACTCCCCAACACGAGTAGCAACTAGAAAAGGATCATTCAATAGCTCAAGCTATCTACTAAACCTCAAAGCAAAGTACGAGGACACATAGGAGTGAATAGATCCTGGATCAATCAACTCAAGCACATCAAATGAACAGACAGAACGAATACCTGTAACCACTACATTCGAGGCCTGAGCATCCTATCTAGTAAATGCAAAAACTCTTGCCTGACCTCTACCAGCATTCCTTTGTCCTTGATTCACAGTAGCACGATCTCCAGCACCTCGACCTCTATTTCATGTACCTGTAGCACCTAAGGTATTATGAGTAGGTGCAGCTAACTAAGTAGAAGCCTGGTTGAAATTCCTTGGAGGCTGAGGGCAATCCCTCAAGTGATGTCACAACTGGCCACATCGAAAGCACTCTCCAGTCAGAACACGACACTGGCCCAAATGTGATCTACCACATGTTTGGCAGACTGGAGCAGTGATATATATTTGCCCAGAATTACGATGTCCAGATGATGATGATGATGGTCCCCTAGTGCCCTGTCTGCAATGTGGTATGTATGCGGACTGTGAAGACAAATGTGTCCCTGTCTGAGAACCCTGTTGATGTTATCCCTGATTTCCTGCTCTGCGATTTTCACTAAAATCGCCATTGAAAGATCCTCTTGTCTTGGCCTTCTTACGTAATTCACTAACTGCATGCTCATCACGTCCCTTATTTTCAATCTTTCTAGCGAGATCGACTGCATCAGTGTAGGACAAAGTCTTCATCTGTGGGGCTACTGCAGTGTATATACGACCAACCAACTCATCAACAAACCTCCAAACTCGAGCTTTATAGGTAAGCACTAAGTAAGGAGCATATCTCGCCAGATTACAAAACTTCGTGTTGTAGGTGGACACGTCCATATTTGGAGTCTGAACTAATCTCTCAAAGTCTTTAGCATATTTTTGCCTCAGGCTATCTGGAAGAAAAAGATCCATAAACAACTTACTGAACTCCTCCCATGTCAGTGGGGCTGCTCCTGCTGGCCTTCCTAGCAATATAGTTTCATACCATATGTTAGCCATATCCTCTAATTTGTATGTTGCGAGCTCCACAATCCTCTCACTAGAACATCCTAGAGCACACAATGCCTTGAGTGTCCCATCCAAGAAACTTTGAGGATCTGCTGAATTATCAGAACCTATGAATTTTGGTGATTTCAATTTCAGGAACTCTTGTAGGGATACTTCCTTATTCTCGAAAGTCTGAGTCTATGCAGGAGCTTGTATCTGTAAAGTAGCCTGAGGAGCTGAACTTCCACCCTGAGTAGGCACCAATGCCTCTAACACATTCAATAACCTTGCCACTGCGTCTATAGGTAAAGCAACAGTAGGTATAACAGTTGGCACTGGTGATGGAGCATCCTGAACCCCATGTTCTTGCACTTGATTTGGCATAGTAGCTTGGGGTTGACCCATGTTCTCAACTTCAGGTTGAGGAGCAGCCTGTATTCTAGTTTGATGAACCCCAACTTGATCGCCACCCAGATGAGGGTGTGCGTGTCCTAGCCATCTGCGAAAGAAATACTCCAAAGTCAATCTCAAGTTATCTCAACGCACGATCAAAGAATGAAAGAAGGGAAAACATTCCTAGATGTTCAGTAGCCTCAAGATCATAAGTATGGGTGCCTACATACCCATGAACAAGACTCTACTAAATATTGCTCCATGACTCGGGACTTAAAGCCTAAGCTCTGATACCAACTTTGTCACGACCCAATTTAGGATCATGACCGGCACTTAGGAGCAAGTGCCCCCAAGTAAGCCTCATCGATATTTTACAGAAAATTGGACAAAGTTTCTCTTGTTTTTGGACTATCCCAAAAATTTTCCTGTCTCAAATCAACAACTAACATCCTAATATCAATAAAAACAATAATAACTTTATCAATTAACCAAAATAAATATCTACCATTAATAGTCCACCCACTAACAGCTAGAAATACTAATTTATCTCCAACTTTGATAAGAATGAGCGATACTCAACATAAGTATATAATAACAAAAGAATACTTATGACACTAAAAGAATGATTATGGAGCGACTCTAAGAGTTCAAAGAAAAGACTATAACAATAAATAAAATCTCTGCCCACGCGAACAAGTGCGAGGCTCACCACAACTTGTGCGCTCTAATTAACGAAATCCTCGCATGCATCAACTGCTGTCTCTACAAACAAAATTAGCGAGGAATGAGTCGCTAGCTCAGTGAGTAATAACACTTAACCACAACCGTTTTTATTGGGGACAAGTCAGAAAACATGCTAGTATATATATTAAACAGAAAATATCATAAGAATGCCTTTCATAAAAAAAAAATAATAATCAGTCTCATCATGTTTTTCATGTAATATAAATCAATTGATAATTCGGTAATAAGCTCGGCAAATACTGTGTAATATCAATATTCATGTTTGGGAGGTTACAATGAACAAATCATGTAATCGGTATAATTGTGGACTTCTTCGCAAGAAGTCAAATATAACGGTAGTCCCTACTCGAGAAAAATCAGTAACGGTATGCTAGTTCTACCTTCCCACTAGTGAGGGCTGTAACAGTAATCGGTAATTACAAGGTGCACTAGGTCTAACGAACCCATCGTTAGCTACGAGATCCTTCAAAGTCTACTCTCATTTATACTTGTCTTTGTAATCCGTATATACTCATAAGAAAATATTTTAAAACAATATAAGCATTTCAGTTCTTATCAAATCATGTAATTTCATTTCGATAACCATAAATTCAAGTAACGGTAAAACATATCTAGTGACAACAAGAATATTTAAAATAACGGTAATCATCTCAAATAACTATTTCGGTATCATATCGAGTAAAAGACTTGTCCCACATGCAACTCAAAATAATCGGTAACATATTCATATCAAAAATCATGTGTAAATCATGCAAGTTATGAAAACACAAATTGCGGTAAGATTACTACTCACTGTACTGGTGTGAAATACCAAACTCGTCACCTAGAGCGATCCGTACGACTTTCTTCAATCAATCTATAACCACATCGACATCGATCTCGTGTTAATTGCCTCATTTAGGCTAAATTCATCACTAATTTAGAATACCCAATCCTCCGAGTTTTATATTTGGCTCTTAATTCGTCGAATTATATTTACCCAATAATTCCTCTTATTCTACTTAAAATATCAAGACCTAGTTCAGTATCCCAACTCATAGCTATAAAATTCCATTGTAATTTGTTTTTCAATATCACTAATATTAGTAGTAATCATATTTGGTTACCAATCACTAACGATACAGAAAAGTTTCTAATGGAATATCCTTTTTTTTATTGGTATATACACAAATATATAAGTTTACAACCCCAAACATATAGTATATTCACCAATTTATGAAAAGTTCTAAGGACTCTATTATTTCATAAATATTAATTCTTCAACTAACTCTCAACCCCAACTCTATAGCCATGGAATTTATGAATCAAATCTATGAATTAAGTTTAGAAATTTACCTTCTTCTTCTCTGTGTAATTAGCTTTCTGTGTTGAATACTTGTGGTCCTCTTCAATGGCAGAAAACTAAAACCTTACGTTTCCTTTGATTCTCAAAAGTGGCTAACAAGGATTTGTTTTTTTTCCTTTCTTTTTTTCTATTGCCTTGAATGCTTCTGTCGAAGCTTAATGGCTTCAAAGCCTAGACTTTTGCCTTTTTGTGCCTCCCGTAATGGGCTTTGGCCCTAATCCCCCTTTTTGGTTTTTTTAATTAGTTTGCTAAGATGACCAATATGCCCTTTTCTAAAAAAAATTTACGAAATATTACACATGACCCAGAAACACAATAAAATAAACTCGAAAGTCATGGCGAAGAAATAAATATTGGTGACTAGGTCGTTTCTTATGGACTTACAAAATTTTAGACCAATCAGAGTTCGTCAAAAAAGTTTCTACAGAATCAACATGTACCAATACACACAAAAAAATAGATATAATTACAAATTGATATTGCATGAACTCGAAACATCATAAAATGAACACGAAATTATTGTGAAGCAATAAGTATTGGACACCAAGCCGTTTCTTATGGATGTACAGAATTTCAGGCCAATTGGAGTGTGCCGAAACTTTTGCAAAATCGACATGTACTAATATTATGTCCATTTTTCGTATGCAAAATCGACATGTACTAATAATACCCGCGAAAAAGTTTCAGGGGTCATGGCATAGGAATTAATTATTATGTCTATTTTTCGTATGTTTATATACATGATGATTTTCTTGAATTTGATTGACGGACTCCGATTAGCCTAAATATTGGTTAAACTATCGGATAAGGATTAGTGAGCAAATACTCACCATGACAAATATCATTTTTTTGTGTTTTGAAGTCATAAAATAGGAATTAATTTTTACGTTCATTTTACGTGTATACATGATGATTTTCTTGAATTTAGTTTACGTACTCCGATTGATCTTAAAATTGGTAAAACCATCAGATATGGCATTATGAGCAATATCACCATGACTAACGTCATTTTTTGGCGTTCGGGATCATGAAACATGAATTAATGATTATGTCCATTTTTTCATGTGTTTTATATACATGATAAAGTTTTTGAATTTATTGGACGGACTCTGATTGGTTTAAAAATTGATGGAACCATCGGATACGGCTGAACAATACTCATCATGACTAACGTTATTTTTTTTACGTTTCGGGGTCATGACACTTGAATTAATTATTATGTTTATTTTTTCGTGTATACATGATTATTTTCTTGAATTTAGTTGATGGATTTAAATTGGTCTAAAAATTGGTGTAACCAAAGGATGCGGAATGTTCAAATTTTGTAAGAAGAAATTCAACTTATCGACTTAAAACCGAAAATTCAAACTATTCAATCCAATTAATTCGAAACCGAATTTGAAAAATCCATTTCGCTGAGCTTATATGGATTGGATTTGAATTGTAATATTTTGGTCTGAAAACTGAATATCCAAACCAAAATTTTCATATCCAATTCGAAGCCACCTTAAGTTTGGACCTTAGAATTTATTCCAATTTGGACCTTGGATTTTTTTCCCAAGAAGAAACATCAATTTTCGAACTCCTTATCTATGACCCTATTCAGATTACCATCGCGAAATGCTATTAGCTAGTATAAGTTTTTGTTGATTAATTTGATAGACATGTGAAATAAAAGCGTTTACATTTAGGACTGAATGTGCCCACACAGCACCAAGGGGTGGTGGCGCAGTTGGCTAGCGCGTAGGTCTCATAGCTTCTGAGTTATCCTGAGGTCGAGAGTTCGAGCCTCTCTCACCCCATAACACATCTTTTTAATACCATTTCTTCTTGCTGTGCAAAATGCATTCCCTCTTAATCTCTCCGATTCAGGCCAAGTGCAGAGAGATGACTACGAGAACTCATTATGATGTTTAAAATGAACTCATGCAAAGCTTATACAGAATGCCACTCTTAGAGAAGTAATAACTAATTCTCTTAACTTTGTAAGTGCAGTCATATGTCTCGAAGGTCACAAATGAGTAAGGCAAGAAGAATAGCTAGGAATATACGATCCACGTAATAACATGAATAAACATCAGTATTATCTCTACTACCACATAGTCCCATGGGTCGATAAGCTAAAGGAAGCTAGTACATAAATACATGTAAGTCTCATAACAATTTCTTGAACATTCTTAGTTAACGAAACTGGTTGAAATTTTGACAATTTTCTCCGTGAAAAAGTATTAGCTGCCTTGACATGATTAATGGAAGAGGATGCACCTGGCAGGTGAACCATCGCCATGATTCAACCTCAGAGGTAGGCAGTGAATTGTGTAAACTCCTGGGACGGCATCATCAAGCTTAAGGCCTTCCACTGGAATTATATCCTGATGCATATAAAAAGAATCCTTAACAATTAGTATCCAAGTAAAAGCATAGTGTTAGAAGAAAGTATTGAAAGAAAGCTTTGAAGCTTGAAAAATCACTGTCCTAGATGAAATATTGCATGTATAGCATCTAGGGGAATACAAACAAGTTTCTTCAAGGTTCCATTTTCCTTGAAGAAACATTGCTTGTCTAGGCATTTAGGAGAATACAATCAAGTTTCTGCGAGATACAATCCAAACAGATACTGCAAACT
Organism: Nicotiana otophora; assembly: GCA_000715115.1. NCBI lineage: Eukaryota > Viridiplantae > Streptophyta > Magnoliopsida > Solanales > Solanaceae > Nicotiana > Nicotiana otophora. The sequence goes on from AWOL01S0017333.1 coordinate 229,294, forward strand.
TAGCCACCTCTCGGGAAAATTGTGAAAAGTTGAATTTATAGAAGTGAAACCAGGTCTATTCTCATTAATGTGATTGGTGCTTATGCTTTCCTAAGCCAAGGGTCTATTGGAAACAGCCTCTCTATCTTCAGAAGGTAGTGGTAAGGTCTCCGTACACATTACCCTCTCCAGACCCCACGGTGTGGGATAATACTGGGTAAGTTGTTGTAAACCAGGTCTATTCTGAATACACATTATTTCATTAACATTTAATAGACATTTGTTTTATTCAAAATTAAATATTAACTATTGTTCTAAATTACTTGGGAATTTTCCTTATAAAGCCTTTAAAATGGCCTTTGGGCCGCCAATGTGGGACTTCTCACTTTATATTAGGGAAAAGGGTCAGATATACTCCTGTACTATTGAAAACAGTCTACATTTATCCCCGTTATACTTTCCGTCTAAATTTACCCCTACCGTTAGTATAATAAATAATTTTACCCCTAACCCTAACGGTGCTCCATAATGGCAACAATCTCATCAATTAAAATGCCAACGTGGATTCCATGTCATAATTTTTGTACAATATTTGCTTAAAAAAAACTAAACCCACTTAAATTTAGTCTTCTTCTCCAAAGCTCCGGCCGCCGTGACAAATCCCGCAGACGTGCAATCCAGTAGAAGGAAGCACCATCGGCCGTATATAAAAAAAAAACAATAAAGAAACTTCAATGTGCCTACATAAAGTCACAACAAGTAACTTTACATTTGTTAATTAGAGAAAGTTTAGTCCCTTTCTGATTTATCTTTTTCTCTTCGCTGTATTTTTTTCAAACAGATTTGACTCTATTCACTAGTTTTAAATCTACAACTCTTTCGAAAAAATGCTGCACAAAATCTATTTTTGGTTGCGCAGGCATGTCTCAAATGGATTCAGATCCATTTACTCTCTCAGTTTTCACTGTTCAATTCAGCGATTGATTCGAAGCTCGACGAATCCAAAGAATTGCTAATCAACCAGGGGATATACAATTCAAAAGCCTCGAAATCTGACGAGAATTTGACTAAATCGAATGAGTTGAGTGATTCAGATCTCAAGCCGAATGAGATTCGAACAGTCTGAATATGTACAATCAAACAATGCGGAGGCATCAAAATGGATCACATCGAATGATTCAAATCGGAAGGTGGATGTGCCGAAGCATGATGATAATGTTCAATCAGAGAAGAGAACAAGATTTAAGTGGGTTATTAGATTTAAGTTCCTTTAGTTATTTAATGTAAAAAAATTATGACATCGAATCCACGTTGGCATTTTAATTGATGACATTGCTGCCATTGTGGAGCACCGTTAGGGTTAGGGGTAAAATTGTTGATTACGCTAACGATATGGGTAAATTTAGACAAAAAGTATAACGGAGTATAAATGTAGACTATTTTCAATAGTACAGGTATATCTGACCCTTTTCCCTTTATATTACAAACTACAAAACAAAGAGGACTCTATTAAGAGTTCTATGAGAAAGATGAACACTTGCTGCTCAAGACAATGGAGTGCCACATGGTGGAGAAGCGAAAAGGATTAGCAAGTGAAATTTGTAGATATTATGCAGCTGGTAGTAAACAAGAAACTTAAAATACTATTCTTCAACAAAGGGGTTTTCAATCTTACAGGTAAACCGAAATGAGCAAATGGATGTTATACTTACTTTAGGAGCCAGAAGAAGTTGATGAACTTTAGTGAGCTGATCCTTGGGATTAATTGCGACAGACAAGTAATCAACACCAACCAGTTTGATATCAGTATTCTGGACCAGATACTCTGCTCCATCTGAGGTGAATGCTGTATAGGAGGAATCAAATTCTTTCTTGTACATCAGCCTCCTGTTTTACATTCAAAAAATATAGTATATACATTCAACACAACACGGATGACAAAATGAAGAACTAACTTGTGTAGGCATTTTAGCAGGGTTGGACCAAATAAATGCCTCCAATATGAACAAACGAATAAGTACCTGTCGGTGTTTAATGTTCGAAAGATAACACGTTTTACTCCTCGGGGTATGTTCAATGACCTCATCACTTCAGCTGATTCACAAGAAAACAAGCAAAACTCTTAGGTTTCGTCCCATTGAGAGCAAAATATTGTACAAGGAGAGAAAAAGCTTACTGCTTGGTGCCAAACTATAGGGTATGGGGTAGAACAAGAGATGATCTATTCTCTGTTTTTGTTCTTTTCAGAAAGACTCACCTAGTAAGAATTTTGGCAATGCATATGAAAAAAGAATGTCAGTAGGCCTTTGAATTACTCTTTGGCTAGATAGTCAGCGAACAAAATGACTTAGTGTAGTTTTAGTCATCCCATCTAGTACAAGTAATAATTTTAACCATTTCAATGGAGAAAATTTCCACATACCATTATACTTTTGAGGCCAAATTATTTTGTCTCTTCAACTTACTAACCTCGGAGGGTTTATCGGAAATAATCCCTCTACCTTCAAGGAACGGGTAAGGTGTGCGTACACGCTATCCTCCCTAGAACCCCTTGTGGGATTATACTGGATTTGTTGTTAACTTACTAACCTACTGCGTCAGTGGCGGATCTAGAGTGTTGTTACTGGGTATTTCTATTAAAAAATCCACTAAATATTTATAAATATCTAACTGTGAACCCAGTTATTATTATATATTAATTTGAGAATACGGTAAAAACCTCTGTACTGCATTAAGCACTCTTGTCCTAACACCTTATAGCTAATAAAACAATCTAAAACTAACACGGGTCCCAAAGAAATACAAGCTTTAAGGCTACTAAAGTTAAAAAGATAGATTAAAGTGATTAAATTTTGTATATTAGAAAGAAAAATGTTTTCCATAAAACAGCTGAAAAACGAAAAACAGTCAAAATGCTGCTTTTAAGAAAATGCCCTTCAACAACGAAAAATTGCCAATTTTTTCGAAACCAAATCCAAACAAAAATTATTTTTCAGAAATCAAAATTAAACCGATACATATGCTTACTGTTTAACAAAAGACCATACCTGTAATATTCTTGTCCCGTGGAGTTTCCACTACAAGAACAGGACCTAAATTTACAAAACTAAAGTTATCCCAAAATTCTGAAACAGATGATTTTCAGTTTTATAGAAAAGAATAAAGAGATGGGCAAAAGCATTACCATTTAAGGTTCGGAGATCAAGCGAAACGACATCGTAACCGAGCTCGAAAAGAGTCTCATTGAAATGTCCAGGAGCATCAACATGTGTACCAGAATGAGTAGAAAGGTTGAAGACTGAATCATTTGAGAGATCACCCAATTTGATACTTGTCTGAAGTCTTATGAAGTTGCCTAACCCATTTTTTGAACCGAAAGCTGGCAAATCAGGAACATATTTATGGGAAATGTCAATTACCTTTTTTTGCCTGTAATTTCTCTCTTCTCTCGTGATTTTTTGAAAGTCAGAAGTGCTCACTGCCCCGGCGGCGCTGACGACGGAGACAAGTGTCAGTACGGCGGCGAGCGGCAGCAGGAGAGCGAACAGTGTGTGACTGGTCATGGTGATGATGGGGTTTTTTCTATCTTTTTTTTGGAAGGAGAAGAAGAGAGACTGAAGAGACAGGTGATGAAATAGTTCTATGCAGAATAGTGATTTGTAGTTTTGACATTTCAAAGCAGATACATTCAACTATGCTAAAGTCTTTGGACAAATAAATGCAGTTGAATTGGGCAAAACAATTATTGAAATTGGACAAAAAGTTGTTGGGGAATGTCCTACTTTTTTTAGAAAAAGAAAAGTCTCTGAAATACTTTCATTTGAAATACTCTTACAATCTACAAGGTTCGCTAGAAAAAAGATATTTGAGTTAAGTGAGGAGAGCAGCTTGTACACAGGGTAATCTGTACAAGCACCTTGCCTAAAGAGGTATAAAGATTGTTTCTTATAAATCCAGCTCAAGAAAAATAAAAAGAAATAGTAATAAAAACAAGTACAAACTCATATGGGAGAAGAAATAGCTGGAACCTAAGATTAGCTACATCATTTCCTGCCATTTAGAAACTAGCAACTTCGCTCTTGGGCACCTGCCCACCACCAAAGTCAACAAAATTGGCCTTTTCCCCTTTCCCGTTGGAAATATGGTATATCCATGCACAACATAACCATTAGGGGTCTTTTGGCACGAGAGATAAGGTAAGATAAGGTGAGATAAGATGCTCATCAAATTTGAAATTATTTTATCTTACCTCTCATATGGTATAAATTAGTTCTGAGATTATAATCTCGGTATAATTTAGTATGCGCATCAAACGACCCCTTAGAATTTGGCTGAAGAACGTTTGTGATTCATACATTGATCATATCAAATTCCCCTTGTACAAATGTGAAAATTTGGGCCAAATGACTGCAAAGTCCTTAGCTTCTAATATCTGATAAACATTACCAGAAATGTATTTTTTCCTTTATATACAATATTTGAAACTTATTTATCAAAATTGTCCTAGTTTTGTATATTACCCGCCCTAAATAAGAATTACTTATGAATTATATACAATCCATTATTATTGCCTTAAATTAGGAGATTCAGTTGCATCTTTTTCCTTTTTTTTCTCTCCTCTCCTCTTTCCCTATTCTCTGCCGCCTTTCTCCATAAACAATCAATTATTAGTGTCTTAAATTAGGGGATTCAGTTACGCTTTTCCTTTTTTCTCTCATCTCCTCTCCTTTTTTTCTTTGTTTGCTCATCTATGCTCTCCAGATCTATACAATCTGCTCTTACAAAACCCACTTCCCTCCGTCACTCTATTTTTCTAACTATTTCAGACTTCTTAAAGATACATAGAGGATTTTTGTGGGACAAAACTGAGAAAGAAATCGTATTTTTTTAGTTATAAATTTCAGAAGAAAATGGAACTAGTGTTGGTAGAAGTAGTAGAAATTTGGAGCAACGGCCATGTCTGAAGAGTACTAACTGTCACTGTTGTTTGCTTGAGATTTACAGGCAGGAAGACTACTATTTATGTTAGTGTTCTTCTATTTTGTTTTTCTTATCTTTTTTTAATAAAATGATTTTGTCTTTTTTCATAACTAATGTTAACTAGGTGCTTTTTGCTTTCTTTTCTTTCCTTCCTTTTTAAGAGTTTAACTTATGTATATGATGGCGTACAAAAATATTTATAAGTTATATATTAAGTAACTAGTTAATAAGCTTTTGAAAGTGCACCCAAGAGCGTGGCCTAGTGGTCAATGAAGTGGGTGAGAACCATGAGGTCTCAGGTTCAAGGTGGCAGGTATCCCGTTGAAAGTCATTAATTTTTGGAAGTCCTCGATCATCCACCAATATATTAAAAGATCTTCAATCAAATATTGGAAAAGTTGAATGCCGAAATATTTCAATTTGATAAATCTATAACAATATATAAACTAAAAATAAATATTATATAACTAATTATATAGTATAAAACTTATTATAACTTATCTACAACTTTCATACATTATTTTTACCCATTTGAATACAACTACAATATCATACAACTTAAATATAATTTTCATACAAATTCTATACAATATGTATTTTGTATGTAGTTTGTATATGATTTGTATATATTTTGTATGTGATGTGTTCTTCTTTCTCTCTGAAATTTCAATCAAAATTTTCTCTCTTAATACAATTTTGATACATATCAACAACTTTATGTAAAAAAAAAATAGTATTTATAATTAGATACATATTTATAACTTTATGTAATTACTCCGGGCGTCCGGGCCCATGCGGGAGGCATGGGATATAACACACGAAATTTAGGAATCGGGTGAAATTCCAGTTTTATAGCACTAAAATGCCAAAAATTAGTAATGGTCATGTCGATTTGGTGACTATTGTTCTTTAAGTCGTTTTTGATGGTCCGACAAAATTTTAGGCGATCCGAATCCGGGCGCCCGGGCCCTAGCAGGAGGCATGGGCTATAACACATGAAAATCTAGGAATCAGACGGAATCCTAGTTTTATAGCCATAAAATGCCAAAAAACGAGTAAGGGTCACGGCAAGGCGGTGACTATTGTTCCTTAGGTCGTTTTTTATGGGCCGGCAAAATTTTATACGATTCGAGTCCGGGCACCCGGGCCCATGCAGGAGGCGTGGTAGCGCACGAAAATCTAGAAATCGGGCGAAATTCTAGTTTTATGGCCCCAAAATGCCAAAAGCGAGTAACGGACATGGGAGGCGATGACTATTGTTCCTTAAGTCGTTTTTTATGGGCCGAAAAAAATTTTGGCAATTTGAGTCCGGGGGCCTATGCCAATGCAGGAGGCGTGAGCTATAGCACACGAAAATTTGGGAATAGGGCGGAACTCCAGTTTTACGGCCTAAAACGCCAAAAAATGAGTAATGGTCATGGCGAGGCGATCCACGTAATAACATGAATAACATCAGTACCATCTCTACTACTACATAGTCTCATGGGTCGATAAGCTAAAGGAAGCTAGTACATAAATACATGTAAGTCTCATAACAATTTCTTGAACATTCTTCGTTAACGAAACTGGTTGAAATTTTGACAATTTTCTCCGTGAAAAAGTATTAGCTGCCTTGACATGATTAATGGAAGAGGATGCACCTGGCAGGTGAACCATCGCCATGATTCAACCTCAGAGGTAGGCAGTGAATTGTGTAAACTCCTGGGACGGCATCATCAAGCTTAAGGCCTTCCACCGGAATTATATCCTGATGCATATAAAAAGAATCCTTAACAGTTAGTAACCAAGTAAAAGCATAGATAAAACCTAGAGAGTGTTAGAAGAAAGTATTGAAAGAAAGCTTTGAAGCTTGAAAAATCACTGTCCTTGATGAAATATTGCATGTATAGCATCTAGGGGAATACAAACAAGTTTCTTCAAGGTTCCATTTTCCTTGAAGAAACATTGCTTGTCTAGGCATTTAGGAGAATACAATCAAGTTTCTGCGAGATACAATCCAAACAGATACTGCAAACTTAGCCACCTCTCGGGAAAATTGTGAAAAGTTGAATTTATAGAAGTGAAACCAGGTCGATTCTCATTAATGTGGTGGTGCTTATGCTTTCCTAAGCCAATGGTCTATTGGAAACAGTTTCTCTATCTTCACGAGGTAGGGGTAAGGTCTGCGTATACACTACCTTCTCCAGACCCCACGGTGTGGGATAATACTGGGTATGTTGTTGTTGTTGTAAACCAGGTCTATTCTGAATACACATATTATTTCATTAACATTTAATAGACATATTTGTTTTATTCAAAATTAAATATTAACTATTGTTCTAAATTACTTCGAGAATTTTACTTATAAAGCCTTTAAAAAGGCCTTTGGGCCGCCAATGTGGGACTTCTCACTTTATATTACAAACTACAAAACAAAGAGGACTCTATTAAGAGTTCTAAGAGAAAGAAGAACACTTGTTACTCAAGACAATGGAGTGCCACATGGTGGAGAAGCGAAAAGGATTAGCAAGTGAACAACGACGACCCAGTAAAATCCCACTAATGGGGTCTGGGGAGGGTAGTGTGTATGCAGATCTTACCCCTACCCCGAGGAGTAGAGAGGCTGTTTTCGAAAGACTCTCGGCTCAAGAAGGCAAAAAGAGATAATATCAGTACCGCCAACAGATACCATAAGAAAAAATAACAACATCATGAAAACCAGAAAATAGATGCAAAGCAAAAGCGATAGCCAGTAAATAGACCTGGCACTATGAAAAACAAAAGAGTAGTAAGACACAACATTGTCACTAGCTATCTTAGACAAAAACCCTACCAAACCAGCCTCACAAAGGTACGAACTAAGGCAAGACTCAACTACCTCCTAATCTACAACCCTAATACTCGACCTCCACAGCTTCCTATCACGGGTCATGTCCTTGGAAATCTGAAGCCTCGCCATGTCCTGCCTGATCATCTCTTTTCAATACTTTTTAGGTCGCCATATACCTCTTCTCATGCCCTCCAAAGCCAGCCGCTCACACCTCCTTACCGGAGCATCTGGGCTTCTCCTTTGTACGTGCCCGAACCATCTGAGCCTCGCTTCTCGCATCTTGTAAACAATGGGAGTCACGCCCACCTTCTCCCGAATATCATCATTCCTAATCTTATCCATCCTAGTGTGCCCGCACATTCACCTCAACATACTCATCTCTGCTACTTTCATCTTCTGGATATGTGAGTTCTTGACATGCCAACACTCAGCCCCATACATCATGGCCGGTCTAACCACCGCTTTATAAAACTTACCTTTGAGTATCGGTGGCAATCTCTTGTCACACAGGACTCCAGATGCTAACCTCCACTTCATCCACCCCACCCCAATACGGTGTGTGACATCCTCGTCGATCTCCCCTCCCCCTTGGAGAACCGACCCAAGGTACTTGAAACAGCCTCTACTAGGGATGACCTGTGATTCAAGCTTCACATCCACGTCCATTTCCCTCGACTCGGCGCTGAACTTACACTCCAGGTATTCCGTCTTCGTCCTGCTCAACTTGAAACCCTTAGACTCAAGAACCTGTCTCCAAACCTCTAAACCTCCATCTTCTCGTTAACACCGGCTCGCGTCTCATCAATCAGAATCATATCATCAGCGAATAACATACACCATGGCACCTCCCCTTGAATATGGTGTGTTAACGCGTCCATTACTAGGGTAAATATGAACAGGCTGAGCACAGAACCTTGGTGCAACCCCATAACAACCGGAAAATGCTCAGAGTTTGCCTCCTACTGTCCTGACCCGAGTCTTTACTCCATCATACATGTCCTTAATCGCTCTAATGTAGGCAACCGGCACACCTTTAGCCTCCAAGCATCTCCAGAGAACTTCTCTAGGAACCTTGTCATACGCTCTCTCCAGATCAATAAACACCATGTGCGGATCCTTCTTCCTCTCCTTGTACTGTTCCACCAGTCTCCTAATAAGGTGTATAGCTTCCGTAGTAGAACGACCCGGCATGAACCCAAACTGGCTGTCGGATATAGACACCGTCCCCCTCACCCTCGCTTCAACCACCCTCTCCCAAACTTTCATGGTATGACTCATTAATTTGATACCCTTTAATTGTTACAACTCTGGATATCACCATTGTTCTTATACAACGGAACTACCGTACTCCACTTCCACTCATCTGGCATCCTCTTTGTCCTAAAAATAATATTAAACAGCTCAGTCAGTCGCTTCAAGCCTGCTCTACCCACACACTTCCAAAATTCAACCGGAATTTCGTCCAGCCCGGTTGCTCTGCCCCTACTCATCTTACACATAGCTCACACGACCTCCTCAACCTTGATGCGCTTGCAGTACCCAAAGTCACGGTAACTCTCGGAATGCTCCAGTTTACCTAGCACAATATCTCGATCCCCTTCTTCATTCAGGAGTTTATGAAAGTAAGTCTGCCATCTCCTCTTAATCTGGGCATCTCCCATCAATACTCTACCATCTTCGTCCTTGATGTATCTCACTTGGTCCAAATCCCGAGCCTTCCTCTCTCTCGTCTTGGCCAGCCGGAATAACTTCTTCTCTCCGCCTTTCTCCTCCAGTTCCTCGTAAATACGATCATAAGCCGCAGTCTTAGCCTCCGTAACCGCCAACTTAGCTTCCTCCCTAGCTACTTTATACCTCTCCATGCACGTTCGCCTCTCCTCCTTACATGTGCTCCCTACTAACTTCAGGTACGCCGCCTTCTTCGCTTCCACTTTACCTTGAACCACTTCATTCCACCACCAGTCTCTTTTGTGCCCTCCAGAGATGCCCGTCGAAACCCCTGACACCTCTCTCGCAACCTCCCTTATACAGTCTGTTGTCGTCGACTACATAGTGCCCGCATCAACACTGCTCCTCCAGGCTCCCATAGCCGACAACCGCCCCTCCAACTCCTGGGCTTTAATCTTAGTCAAGTGAAGTTTGTAGATAATATGCAGTTGGTAGCAAACAAGAAACTTAAAACACTACTCTTCAACAAGGGGGTTTTCAATCTTACAGGTACACCGAAATTGAAAATGGATGTTGTACTTACTTTAGGAGACAGAAGAAGTTGATGAACTTTAGCTAGCTCATCCTTGGGATTAATTGCGACAGACAAGTAATCAACACCAACCAGTTTGATGTCGGTATTCTGGACCAGATACTCTGCTCCATCTGAGGTGAATGCTGTATAGGAAGAATCAAATTCCTTCTTGTGCATCAGCCTCCTGTTTGGACCAACATATATTACATTCAACACCACACGGATGACAAAACAAAAGAACCAACTAGTGTAGGCATTTTAGCAGGGTTGGACCAAATAAATGCCTCCAATATGAACAAACGAATAAGTACCTGTCGGTGTTTAATGTTCGAAAAAGAACACGTTTTACTCCTCGGGGTATGTTCAATGACCTCATAACTTCAGCTGACGAACAAGAAGACAAGCAAAATTCTTAGGTTTCCTCTCACTGAGAGCAAAATATTGTATAAGGAGAGAACACGCTTACTACTTGGTGCCAAACTATAGGGTATGGTGTAGAAAAAGAGATGATCTATTCTCTGTTTTTGTTTTCTTTTCAGAAAGACTCATCTAGTAATAATTTTGGCAATGCATATGAAAAAGAATGTCAATAGGCCTTTGAATTACTCTTTGGCTAGATAGTCAGCGAACAAAATGACTTAGTGTAGTTTTAGTCATCCCATCTAGTACAAGTAATAATTTTAACCATTTCAATTGAGAAAATTTCCACATACCATTATACTTTGGAGGCCAAATTATTTTCTCTCTTCAACTTACTAACCTACTGTTCTTGAGTCGAGAGTCTATCAGAAACAACCTCTTTACCTTCGAGGTAAGGATAAGGTCTGCACAGACACTATACACTACTCTACTCATACCCCACTTGTGGGATTATATTGGATTTTTTTGTTGTTGTTAACTTACTAACCTACTCCATATCAAGCACTCTTGTCCTAAAACCTTATATAGCTAATAAAACAATCTAAAACTAACACGGGTCCCAAAGAAATACAAGCAGTAAGGCAACTAAAGTTAAAAAGATAAATTAAAGTGACTAAATTTTGTATATTAGAAAGAAAGCTGTTTTCCATGAAACATCTGAAAAAGGAAAAACAGTCAAAATGCTGTTTTCCAGAAAATGCCCTTCAACACTGAAAAATTGCCAATATTTTCAAAAGCAAATCCAAACAAACACTATTTTTCAGTAATCAAAATTAAACCAATACATATGCTTACTGTTTAACAAATGACCATACCTGTAATATTCTTGTCCCGTGGAGTGTCCACTACAAGAACAGGACCTAAATTTACAAAACTAAAGTCATCCCAAATTTCTGAAACAGCTGATTTTTCAGTTTAAAAGGGGAAAAAAAAATAAGGTGATGGGCAAAAGCATTACCATTTAAGGTTCGGAGATCAAGAGAAACGACATCGTAACCGAGCTCGAAAAGAGTCTCATTGAAATGTCCAGGAGCATCAACATGCGTACCAGAATGAGTAGAAAGGTTAAAAACCGAATAATTTGAGAGGTCTCCCAATTTGATGCTTGTCTGAAGTCTTATGAAGTTGCCTAACCCATTTTTTGAACCGTAAGCTGGCAAATCAGGAACATATTTATGTGAAATGTCAATTACTTTTTTTTCCCTGTAATTTCTCTCTTCTCTCGTGATTTTTTGGAAGTCAGAAGTGTTCACTGCCCTGGCGGAGCTGACGACGGTGACAAGTGTCAGTACGGCGGCTATCGACAGCAGGAGGGACTGTTGTGTGTGACTGGTCATGGAGATGATGGGTTTTTTCCCTTTCTATTTTTGGAAGGAGAAGAGAGGACCGAAGAGATAGAGGTGATGAAATAGTTATATGCAGATTGGTGACTTGTAGTTTTATGTAACGGCAAATTTGGCATTGGAAAGCAGATACATGCAACTATGCAAAGTCTGACAAATAATTGGAGTTGGAATTGGGGAAAGAAAATTATTGAAGTTAAAATTGGATATAAAAGTTTGTGGAAGAAATTATAGCTGTGTTTGGAGTGTCGTACTTTTTTTAGGAAAAAAAAAAGTCTCTGAAGGTTTAAAGATTTCGAAAATTTCATTTGAAATACTCTTACAATCTACAAGGTTAGCTAGAAAAAAGATATTTGAGTTCGAGTTCAATTTTTCTTTTATTTCACAGAGAGATGCATACTGATAAAACATCACCAAAGATAAAGTTTGACAGAAAAATCTAAAGATTGTCAAATTGACAACTAAATGTACTACACTTCTAATTTCACATCCAAATTATTTTTTTATCCTACACTAGACTACTTGTAAACAAACAACATCATCAAACAGTTGTTATAATTTAAGGTAAACAAACTCCTCAACAGCAGTAATTTCCCCAATCCTCTTCAATGACTCCTTGCTTGGTTGCTCATCCACTCCAATAGCCATAACCGCGTGCTTCCTTGGAGCAACCCTTCCAACACTCATGAAACTTACATTCACATTCTCCTCAGACAAGATGCTACCCACCTTCCCGATCATTCCTGGCTGATCAACCTGTCTACAGAGAATGATGCTGCCTTCCAAGCTCACATCCACTTCAAAAGATCCAACTTTTGTCAAATGAGGGATTCCATCTTTTACCCTGCCCTCCACTCTAATCTCTCCAGAATCAGAAATAGCACTTGCAAACTTGGACTCCACATTGGCAATCTGAACCCGAATGAACTCAAGTGGACTTTCTGGTGAACCATTTAGAAGAGATCTTTCTTCAGCTATTCTTAGTCCTCTCTGTTTAGCAGTGAAATCTGCATTGACCAAGTTCACAAAGGCACTGGAAATAGGCTCAATCAATCCCTTAGTTATCATGGCACGAAGCAATCTTGTGTCAAGATCATCAGGTGCTCTAGCTGAACCATACGTCACTTTCACTGATTTCACACCACTTCCACCTGTGACTAGTTGGACAGCAAGTCTACCAAGTTTTTCAGCCAGTTCAACAAAAGGCTTAAGCTCGGAGAGCACCTGCATTATAGGGAGATAGAAATGATATTTCCTTTCTTTAATTCCATAAACCACAACCAAATTAATCTTCCAAGACCCCCTTCCTCAAAAAACAAATGAAAAAGAACAATGCATTTATATCTGCGCACTGGGAGGAGACTCTTGTACAATTACCAATAATTGGTCAATTTGAAACATGCAAGAATTAACTAAGTGGGCAGGCTAATTAGTTGAAGGCACTGTATGGAGCCTTTCATAATTTGAACTAAGATGTTAAAGGGATTATAACCAGTAAATATTCAGCACATTTACCTCAGCAGGCACCATTGGAGCATTGACAGCAGTAGCAGCAAGCTCTCCTTTCAAAGCTCCAACAACAGCTTCTGCTATCTCAATGGCCACCCCCTCCTGAACAAGAAGTTCAGACAGTATCACAATATGTATCAGCTAGTAAAAAAGTGTGACACTAGTGCAGACATCACACAGACCTGCGCTTCCATAGTACTAGCGCCAAGATGAGGCGTTGCAGTTACATTCTCATGCTGAATCAACTTACTATCCTTTGATGGTGGCTCCACAGTGAAAACATCAAGTGCTGCCTGCAAGATTTATTCGTACGTCAATACGGATAAGCTATGGCAAAAGCCTATTTTATAGTTTAATCCAGGATTGGACAAGACAGGTGGAAAGTAAATATTGGTTTTAGACTCTCAACTGTCAAACAGACATGAATATCAGCAAAATACAAAGAAAGATGCAGTTTGACAAATAAGTGCATAATATATAGCCAGGACCTGTGCCACAATTCCAGCATCAAGTGCCCTGACCAAAGCATCTTCATCAATCACTCCCCCACGAGCAACATTGACAATTCGCACACCCTTTTTCATCTTTGCGAAAGTTTCATCGTTTAGGACCTTCTTAGTTGCAGATGTAAGTGGCATGTGAAGTGAGATAAAATCTGCAGACGCAATGGCTTCCTCAAAGCTAACAAGCTCCACCCCAATGGCACGTGCACGGTCAGCAGGGGCATATGGATCATGAGCAATAACATGCATGCCAAGCCCCTTAGCTCGCCTGGCAACTTCTGATCCAACCTTCCCAAAACCCATCACAGCAAGTGTTTTGCCAACTAGGGAGACACCAACATATTTGTTTCTCAGCCACTTTCCTGGAAACAATATCATGGGAAAATTTCAACATTACAATCTACAGGTGCAAACACAACCAGGATAACAGAGGAACTATTAGCAGCCATAAATATGTACATGCAATCAATAGAGGTTTCCTGACTAGTTCTCCCATATAAAATTTCCAATTTCACATTCCTAACAATAGCAAATTCATTCAAAGCATTTCCTTCCATTAGAATATTACTTTGCCAGTTACTTAATGGTTAGTGTTCCCCTCTTCAAGATAGAGCCCATGAGAGATGAAACACTCTAGCATTTTGATGCCTACATTGAAGAACCACCTAAGCGAAGCGGATTGTTCAGCCTATCCTAGTCTGAGGATAAGTACGCCTCACGGAGCCTTTAACACTGGTACTATGACAAACAGATCCGCATATATTCTCATTAAATAAGGGTAAGAACGACTATAATCTTTTCTCTCTTCCAAATAAATAATCTGACCAACTGAACCAATTTATAATAGATCGGATACCATAGCCGCAAAGCAATGGTTTTTAGCAGAATTACGTCTACATAATCTCATATTCAAACTAAAATACTTTCACATTGACAAAACAGATCAAATTCAGGAAATAACTACGAACGTCATTTGTATAGATAAAACTAAAAAAAAACGTGTACAATATACTAACCAGCTTTCACGGAAGCATCGGCTTGAGCAATATTTCGAGCCATAGCGGTGAGTAATGCGATTCCATGCTCCGCAGCAGCAACAGTGTTAGCAGTGGGCGCATTAACAACAAGACATCCATGCTCAGTTGCCGCTGCGAGATCCACATTATCAATTCCCACACCAGCTCGTCCAACAACTTTAAGCCGTCCACCGGACGACTCAAATACCTCACGGCTCACCTTCGTACCACTCCGTACAATCAACGCATCACACAATGAGATCTTATTGCGGAGTTCCTCGGGACTCAGGTTATACGAACAATCCACGTCAGCGAATTCCTTTAGGAGATCTACTCCTGCCTCGCCGAGTTTTTCAGCTACAAGGACCGTAGGTTTTGCGCCCATGGAGAATATAACGAAACGTGGGTACTGACGCTGATCGTGGCGGGGAGACAAGGCGGCGACGGCGAAAACGGAGGAGGAACCGATGCGTGTTTTCCATGAGAGAGAGGTATGGGAGGGTTTGGTGGAGAAATTTAAAGTCGAAGAAGCAGATGCCGCCATTTTTACAGATGATTTTTCAGCGTTTCTTTTAATATACAGAGTGCTAAATCGGTGTGACGAAGGAAAAGTTGGTGTGTAGGAGGCGGAGAGGGAGGAAGAAGAAATGAATTATATATCCGGAGCAATTATAGAGAGGTTAAGGTGGTGCTTTTGTGTTATAGCCTGTTCCAAGGAAAAGTTGGTGCTTTTGTGATTTTTAGCGAAAAGTTTATATTTGGCTAATTAATTTAAAAATTACTTCTGAGCATCAATTAGCTAGCGTTTGGCCATAGATTCCCAAATTTATTCTGAAAAATCTGATTTGGGTGAAGTTTGGTTTGAAGATGAAAATGTGTTTGGACATCTGTTTTCAAAACATATTTTCCAAATTTATTTTGAAAAAATATGAAATATGACTTATACCCACAAGTTCTAAAAACTATCATAAATACCCAACAGTACCATTACCAATAACATTCATTATATTATCGTAAACCATAGTCCTAAACATAAATAAATTTGATACAAAATTATAATTTTTATAATGAACTACATGATACACTATCAGGTGACCGAGAAGACGAAACAACATTGTTACAAAATAATAAATGGTGGGCTCTTTTATGAAATACAAAAGTTTGGGGTAATTTTTAAAAAATATAATAATAATATTTTAGCCCATTTTGGGATTTGGGATTTAGGATTTTGCTAAAATGTAGGCAAAATCTATGGCCAAACATATGTTTGCCAAATAAAACCCAAATTTATTTTGTCAAAATCTATGGCCAAACGGGTCCTTAGTGTTTGGCCAAGCTTTAAAAAACTGCTTCTAAGTTTAATTTTCTCAAAAATATTTTTCAAAAAAGTGCTTTTGGAGAGAAGCTACTTTTTTCTGTCTCTCCAAAACTGCTTCTGTTTCTCTTCAAAAGTACGTTTTTTTTTCTATCAAAAGCTTGGCCAAACACTTTACTTTTAGAAAAAAGCATTTTTGGCAAAAAAAAAAAAGTAATTTTGCCTCAAAAGAAACTTGGCCAAACAGGCTATTAGAATGAGATGAAAATAATTTTTCTCGAAAAAATTGTGTCTTGAAAAAATTTCAACACCTTTTGAAAACAAACATAATTTGGTTGATTTTATTTGAAACTAATATTGAATATAAAGCCTTTTTTTCATGAAACATATTAAACGAAATTACTCTCTAATGAATTATGATGTATGTTGTTACCCCCTTTGGGAGAAAAGGTCCAAAATAGTCCAATATCTTTGGACTTTAACTCAAACTAGTCCTATTTCTTTCACATGGGCACTAATAGTCCATATTCTTTAATAAAGTGGTACACTTTTAGTCTCCATGTTTGATATGAAAAAAAAAAATTCAATTTTCTCATGTTGGTTTGGCTTAAATGTTTTAGAAAATATTTTCCTCATGAACTTATTTTTCTCCAATTGGAGGAAAATATTTTTCCTGTCAAGAGAAGAAAAAATATTTTCCAAAACTTTTCTTCAACCCTCCACACCCTTTTCTTCACTCTTTATATTTTCTAGCCATATACATAAATTATATATTTAATATACATAATTATACACATATAATACATAAATTATACCTCCATCGGCTATTTTTAGTTTAAGTAGTTAGGTAGGCGGCTATTTGGGTTAATTCTTCTTCTTTTTATGATGTAGAAAAAGTATTTTCTTTCATTTCAACAAAATGATGTGCAAAAAATATTTTCTTTTCATGATATAGAAAAAATATTTTCTTTCATTTTAACAAAATGAGTACTTTTTTCATGTTGTAGAAAGAGTACTTTCTTTTTCAACCAAAAAAAGAGTATTTTCTTTTTAGTTGTGTAACATAAATTTCAACGTTGTTTTTGTGAGAAAAGGTAAAGCAACACATTACACTACTGGAAAATGGCAGAATTTCGACCGCCAAAACTGTCGGAATTCGATCGAAAATCACGAATTTCTGACTACTTTCCAACCAAAATTGGTCGTTTGAAAAACAACTGGTCGGAAAATAATTTTCGACCGAATCCGTCGGTGATTTCCGACCAAAGTAGTCGGAACGATCAAAAAGGTCAGACGACCAAATATATTCAAAATTTCGACCAAAGTGGTCGAAATTTTACCGACCGAATCGGTCGTAATAATATAAATAAAAATAATTATTTATTTAAAATTAATTAATAAAAATATATAATTTCCAACAGAATCAGTCGGAAATTAATAATTTAAAAATTATTTAATTTCCGACGGAATCCGTCGAAAACTGTTAAATATTAATTTCTTTTTTAATTTCCGACCGATTCAGTCGAAAATCTGGGTGTTTTTGTAAAATCTAGGCAGTTGTCTGACTGTTTCCGTCGGAAATCAGTTGGAATTTTCTGAAAAACTGGCAGAATTCTGCTCAATTTTGAGCTACACCGCCTGTTAGACTATTACAATACTATAACGCCAACAACCAACCAACATCTAAACCAACCAACAAATATAACATCTAAACCAACAATACCAACTATTAACACAATCAATATCATCCATTAACACAATCTAAAGTCTAAACCAACAATACCAACCATTAACATAATCTAAACTCTAAACCAACAATACCAACCATTAACACAATCTAAACCAACAATACCAACCATTAAACCTTACAATTTTGGGCATAAAAACTTCCAAATAGTAGCCCACATTCAAGTTTAAAAATAAAACATAAAGTTGTCTCTCACAATCAAGTTTACCAATCAACCAAATTACCACAACTAAACTACTACACATCAGATTCAGTTTGTTCATCCTCATCATCAGATAGATCATGCCCATGTTTTCTCCTGAATTCCTTCATCTTAACAAATGTTCCGAATTGGGAGTCCAACTGTTGCTTCAAATCACGAATTTTATTTTTTATATCTTTCATCTGTTCTTGATTTTGAGAAGAAGAAGAATTGGCTAAGAATGGGTTTGGATGACCTGTAGGTCGACGTACTCCAAATCCGTAGACTCTGCCTTTGTTTACTCTACCGCTGTCTCTGTCCACAATGAAGTCGTATCATCCAGTGTTGGTTGAATTGAAGGAGGCTGAATTTGTTGCTATTCTTCCACTATTTTATGATAATCTAACTGAAATGAAAACATAACTATTATGTAAACAAACTAATATTAATAAACCATGAATAATTATGAAGTTAGTATTTTACATATGTGTCTGGTGCACACGTCTCCACCCGGTGTTCTCTTATACCATCATTCTTCTTTTTCTTATGCATCTCCTCGAAGACCTCAGTGTGACTCATATCTCTCCCTCTTTCCTTTTCCTTCATAACAAAAAGCATGAGTTAGACATTACAATCGTAAAATTCTATATGTAAAACTAAGAAACATTTTATAAGTAATTACCAATCTTAGTTTATGCCGCAAAACTAATCGAACCTCCTGTGTGCAACGAGCCACCTTTACTGGAGGCACGGTTTGCCTTTGCTTGTTCACTCTTCTTTTTCCATTCTGCGGTATTCCATTTCTCAAGAAGTTTATTCCAAATATCTTCTCTTAATCAATCCGACATTTTACCAGTATTCCGAGCAGCGAACAAAGTATCTTTAATTCGCTTAGCAGCCTTCTTCTCGAAAATATTATTTATTTTATTTTGATGTTGAGGATGCCATGTACACTTTGTCTTCAATATAAAAAAGTAACATTAGATGAAGACGATAATTATTAAATAAATGTAATCAATTTTTACCCGAAATTGATTCCACATTTGCTCTATGATGCTATACGGTATCTGTCTCCAAGAATTCCACGGCTCATGATAAAATGACTTTATAATCTACAACCAAATATGTAGACTGAAAGGATGGCAAAAACCCGTATTAAAGTTAACATATATAATAATTAATAAACATCTTAAAGTTTCAAAAGTTTTAATTATAAATAAATATTCCTTAATGTTAACATATCTAAAAGTAAATTCAAAACTTAAAAATAGTATAAGAACCTTCTTACCAATTCTCGTAGGGCTCGATTATAACTATCAAATTGTATATCCCCTCCAAGATTCTACTTGCGTCTACTAGATGGTGCAGAAGCAGCAGTAGATGTAGTTGGGCGAGAGCCTCCAATATCCAACCTAGATATGCTGGGAATGGATGATGATGGACTGGAAGATGATGGAGCAACAAAAGACGAACCATCATACTAACTACCATGAAATCTCGGGGATGTAACAGTTGGTGAGCCACTATGCTGACTACCATGAAAGCTCGGGGGTGTATCAGCTGGTGAGCCAGTATGCTGACTACCATAAAAGCTCGGGGGCGCAGCAGCTGGTGAGCCACCATGCTGACTACCATGATAACTGATCTCATCCAATTTCACTCTTCTCTTTGAGGTTATGAAAATAGTCGATGCAATAGCAAATACCCAACAAGAGTCGGGGTCGAATTCCGTAGGGAGCTATATGAATGGGTGTTATTAGTATATATCTTAGCGCGTGAGTTCGTATATCTAAATTTGGACTTCCGCAATATTTGGGGTTGTTTAAAAATCTAAACTAAACTACGATTACGATTCAAAGAATGAAACTAGGAAAATGTTTTTTGTTGTTTTCCAAATGATATAAAAGGTCTAGGGCTATGACCTTCACCTAGGTGTTTGCCTAATGAGTTGTAAATTTTAAAGCTTGTTTTATTGGTCGAGGTATATTATAGCTATCAACACTCAAGTACCCACTCAATACCTCTCGGTCAGAGAGTGATTTTGCCCAATTTGGCTTTCTGAAGTCCAAATGGATATTGAACAAAATAGTTGATAAAAAGCTCAAGTCGGGTTTTACTATCTCTAGGTTCAACCCTTTAACTGGGCTTATCAATCTCTCGATTGATTCTTGCTAGCCAAGTTTTTCTAGACTATGTCTCTCTTTCTCAAGTAGAGACTAAGTCAAATAGGCATGAATTAGTGTTTGCAACCATTAATTCTTCAAATAAAAATAAGAACAAGGCTAGATAATAAATACCCAACCATAAACAAGAAATAAATCAAACACCCATTAAGTTTAAACACTAGGGTTGAGTCACAACCCTAGTGAAAATTTAGCTACTCATGTTTAAACTAGAAGAAATAGGAGAAAAAATAATAATTAAACCCATATTGATAATTAAAAGGATGAAATCAATATTCAAAAAGCTCAAAATAGCAAAAACTACTAAAAAGAGTAAAAGAACCCGTCTCTTGTAGCAACTGATGTCAAAAGTTAACCTAAAAAAGTGAAACTCTTCTATTTATACAAAGCTGGAATTTTCGGACAAAAATACCCTTTCGATGGTTCTGCGGCCGCATAATTCCATGTGCGGTCCGCACTTTGCTTCAGCTTGGAAAGGTTGGAAATATATGGCCGCATAATAATGAAGTGCGGCCGCGCTGCCCTCTTTCTACGGTTCGCACAATAATGTTTACGGCTGCACTTTATTTTTCTGCGGTCCGTACATGGAATTGTACGGCCGCGTAGCTCTTCTTCTGCGGCCGTACAATAATTGTGCGGTCCGCACTTGTATTGGACTGGAGGTGCAGGTTCTCTGAACTGTTGCTCTGAACCAGCTTCTGCAGACTCACAATTCGTGTGCGGTCCGCATCTTGCAACATTCTCTGATGGAATTGCTTCACGACCTGCGGCCGCAGATGATATTCTGCGGTCTGCACTTTGAGCTTTTGTGTTGTCCTTGAGTTCAGATTACTCCTTCTTGAGTTGGATTTCATCTAGGGAGCTCATCTTCCAATATTCCTGCAATTAAGTACATTTCATCAGTTTTTGGGAACACAATTAAGCGCTTCTGGATTAAAACTAAAGCTAAAAGGTACTAATAAGTAGTCAAAATCCCCACTTATTAACTCCCTCAAACTTAAGCTTTTGTTGGTCCTCAAGCAAATAAAGTAGTTCTATCCTCCACAAGTTAAGAGCCATTCCAGCTAATCAAAGGTGAATCAATCACACATCAATTGGGACCAAAAATTACCTACGACACTTATGAATTATCAACAAGGCAACAAGTTAAACTTTTAAGCACGAATGGTTCTAATGTGACACTTGAGCATCAAGAGTTGACTTTATTCATCAAGGAAGCTTACTCTTTTATGTAGGTTATTGTGGATCCCAAACTCCTCCTCCTCTACTCTCCGTTTGCCTATCCCACTTAAGAATATAGCACTCAATTCAAAGATTTGTGAAAGGTTCATTCATCTCTCTCAAAAGAATCTCGCAAGTACGGCTTTAAGTACCATAGACTTGCCCCTTATGTAGATCACCTAATGTAAGCTTACTCGGCTTGAAATCACGTAGGGCTTTTTCGGGATGCAAGGAAGGCTTTTGGACTAAGGTTGGATAAGCTATGATAGAACGGGTTCACCTTTCCTTAAGCACTCCATTTTCTTTTATCGGCTCATGCTTTTGCCAACTCTTTGAGGCATTGTCTTTTCCTTAGGGGAACTAGAGAGACTTAACATCACTCTTTCTTGGTTTTGATATTCATTTTCTCCTTCTTTGCTTTTTTCCATGCTTCGCATCATTACTTTTATTTGAATCTCTTCAACTTTTCAACTTATTCACTTTCTTTTTGCATTTTTCTTTTTTGTTCTTTATTTTTCTTGCCTTTCCTTTTCCTCACTTCTTTTCTCTTTTGTCTTGATACCTTTTTCAAACTCCTCGTCTCTCCCCCATACTTACGTTTTTATCCAATTGTTTTACAAGAGTGTTGAGGAAAGCTTGGGTGCCAAGAGAGGGTCACAATAAGACGGGTAAAGGCTTGTAATGTGGTTATAAAATGAGAAAGGTTTTAGGCTCAATTGGGTTGACTAGGGATAACAACATTGGTGGGCCGTGAAAAATTTCAAGTGGGTCAATGAGAGCCTACAATCACTTCTCAAGCCAAATAAAACTTAAAATTTCGCCTAGAAACACATTCGGGGCAAATTCTAGACCATTTGTATGGGTACTTGGACTTGCAACAATAACATCTCACCTCTCACCTCTCACACAACTATATTGTTAAAGAGGATAGAGTCGAGGGCCCACATCGACCATATTCAAGATTGAAAATTACTATGGTTCGACTAAACCACTCGATGATTGCCTAAGTCAACACAAGAGTCAAAAGGTCACTAACTAGAGCTATTTCTTTCCAACAACCTTGTTTTTAACCATAAGCAAGTAGTTAAGTGTGTTGGTACCAAGTGAAACATGTTTGACTCTTTGAGCATGACTCAGTTAGGTCTTTTTATTCATTATTACTACTATTATTACCTAACTACCAACAACGGACTCAATCCCTTAAGAAGGTTGTCACACCATCCATCGTTGGGAAGAGTCACCCAGTTCACACAAAAATACATCTTTGGAAAGAACCATGGCATTAAGAAAACCAAAGGCTTATTATCCACTAAAACATAAAAAGAAGCTATTAAAGCAAAAAGAAGCTAATACTTCAAAAGGCAAATAAAAAAGAAGCTACCAAGTCAAAAAGAAGACAAACATAAAGATAAAGAAGTAAATAAATCAAAAAGTTATTGAAAGCTAAACGAATATACATAAAGAGGAATAAGATAGAATATATACATAACGAGAAGTAAGGAAAAAATAGTACTAAGTTAATTACAAGCCAAATGTGTCATAGTTGTCAAAATACAGAATCAGAATCATCAAAATGTCAAAGAAACTCCACCCCCCCTCCCCCAAATAAAAATAAGCATTGTCCCCAATGCGTAACAAAATAAGAGTATAAGAAGGGTGAGAGTGAAGAAAACTCCCTATGGCTTTGTGGCCATCTCTGTGTCCCCAGTAGTGGCACCGACCTCAGTGCACCGCCCTACCGTTACACCTATTTATTTTTCGCAATTCCAGCGACGACGTGGCTTGCCCGAGCCCAAATCTCGGACAACCATCAGTGGGAAAACACTTAGGGCCACACAAAAATCATGAGATGCCATCAGAAGGCACCTTTGGCAGAAAGTCAGCAGACCAAGGGACAAGCAGCCGAAAGTGGGAAGGCATTTTTTACCTTCTGGGCTATGGTTGACAGCAGTATCCCTCTAAGTCTGCCTTTCCAGCTTTCCATGCTGGAATGCACCAGGCTGCTGGACAGCCTTACCAGCCCTGCCAACCACCCCTTTGTATAGCCATTTTAATTTCTATAAATAGGCTTTATACTCATTCTTTATAAGCATCATATATTTGAGAATACAACAGAAAAGGGCACTTGCCTCCAAAATCTGAGTCTTTTTCTTTCATAGCTTTCTTGCTTGTTTCGTGTGATTGCCATCACTTTAGCACGGTTGTGCTGTTTATTGTCTAAGGGCTGAAGTTAAGTAGCAGTCAGGCTAACTTTGCTGCCCTCATCGAACCCTCAGAAAAATTGTTCCGTGACAATTGGTACCAAAGCCTAGGTTTTTGCATGGCTAAGAAATCACATCGCAACATAGAAGAAACCCACATTGAAGAGAACCCAGAACCACAGATAGGTATGGGCCGAAAGCGGGACAAAAGTAGGGCCAGAGACGCACACCTGATAGCGAGTTGCTACCTTACATAAAATCTAAAATTGCCGAAACCAGAACTCTCGATGAGAGAGTTGACATGGTAGAAAAGGGTCTGACGGCCTTTCACCATCGTATTGCCGCTGCCGAAAACAATATCTGTTCACTTGAGTCAGTTGCCCTTGATGGACTTGGCGAAGTCAAAGGGAATGTTTAGGAGCAAGACAAAGGGGTAACCAACCTTGAACTCAAGCTCACTGAGGCTTTGTCTACCTTACAGGCAGAAGTTGAAACTTTAAAACTGCGTCTAGAGGAGACAGCAAGAACCAGTGGGCGAGGTCCCATCACTGTCCGAGAAACACGTATTAAGGCTCCTAAACCCAAAGAGTTTCGGGGTAAAATAAGCGCTCAAGATGTGGAAAACTTCTTGTGGCAGTTGGATGCTTATGTCAAACATGTGAGCATAACCAGCGATGCTTCCAAAATCCGAACGGCAGCCATATACCTAGTAGAAACCGCCATACTTTGGTGGCGCAGGAAGAAGGTAGATATGGAGAAAGGAACGTACTCCATTGACACTTGGAAGCAGTTCAAAGAGAAGCTAAAACGGCAGTTTTACCCTCAAAACATTGTGCACGAGGCTCGCCGACAGTTGAGGGAGCTTAGGCAAACATCCTCCATCCGTGAGTACGTGAGGGATTTCACAAAACTCACCCTTCAGATCCCCAACTTGATCAGTGAGGATCTATTGTTCCATTTCTTGGATGGCTTGCAGTATTGGGCCAAAAAAGAATTGCAAAGGTGACAGATCGACAACGTCGATGAGTTCATTGTCAGATTTTCGGACCGGAGCGTCTAAGGGAAATAACAATCGGAGCTAAGCTGCTGCTGCTCCAAAGATGGACACCCACCGAAGCAAAGGCAAATTTGTTCCCAACCGGAACAATGATAATAGAGGCAACCGCAACCACTCATCTAATTACCGCAAGAATTATGATAAGAAGAGGAAAGGAGGTGCATAAAAGGCTGCTCAACGGGATGTTTGCTATCTTTGCGGAGACCCTTCTCATGCTGCTCGATTTTGCCCTACACTGAACAAACTAGGAGCAATTGTTGCAGCCCACCAACAGTAAGGACAAACTACTGCGCCTACTGACAAGCAACCCGAGGAGCGTAGAGCACCAGTTGATGGTGAAGGACAAGGGAAGAACAAGGTTGTAGGCTTGTTCAATCATATGGCCTTGATAAACCACATGACCCTTGCCGTTGTTGCTGCCCAATCGCCTCGTGTGAGGCCTCGAGAATCATTATTTGTCGAGCCAAGTTAAACGACAAAGACATACGCATCATGGTGGACAACGGTGCGATGCATAGTTTTGTGACAGAGGAACGAGCTAGGGAGGTTGGACTTGTCTTTATATCCAGCGACACGCTGATGAAGACCGTCAATGCCCTTCCCACTACCGTTCATGGCTTTGATCCTAACGTACACATTGCTTTAGGAGGCTGGCAGGGATTGACGGACTTCACCGTTGCTCCCATGGACGTCTTTGACATCATACTAAGATTGGACTTTTGGTACGAGATCAACGCACTTATTGCACCACGTATCAACCAGCTTCACATAAGCGATCCCAGAGGCTCGTGTATTGTGCCCCTTGTTCGGGTACCTCAAAATGGGATGCATCTATCAGCGATGCAACTTGTGAAAGGTTTCAAGAAAGGGGAACCAATATTTCTTGCAACCTTGATGGGAATCGTTGAGAATTACCTTGAGGCAGTAGCATTGCCTCCCTGTATTGAGACAGTCCTTGAAGATAATAAGGACGTGATGTCGGAAGAACTTCCCAAACAATTACCACCACGAAGGGAAGTTGATCATCAGATCTAGCTTGTTCTAGGGGCAAAGCCACCTGCCATGTCGCCTTATCGTATGGCGCCCCCAAAATTAGAGGAATTGAGGAAGCAACTCAAGGAGTTGCTAGAGGCTGGCCACATACGACCATCCAAGGCACCTTACGGAGCTCCTATCTTATTTCAGAAGAATAAGAAGGGTACCATGCTCTTATGTTTCGATTATCGGGACCTTTACAAGGTCACTGTGAAGAACAAGTACCCTATCCCTCTCATTGCTGATTTATTTGACCGCTTGGGACAGGCCAAGGTGTTCACCAAGATGGATTTGAGGAAAGGTTACTATCAAGTCCGGATTGCCGATGGAGACGAGCCCCAGACAACTTGTGTTACACGCTATGGGTCTTTTGAATGGTTGGTTATGCCATTTGGATTGACCAATGCTCCTGTAACATTCTGCACTCTGATGAACAAAGTATTCCATCCTTTCTTGGATCAGTTCGTTGTCATCTATTTAGATGATATTGTGGTTTACATCAACAATATGGAAGACCATGTGGAATACCTTTGCAAGGTATTCAAGGTACTAAGGGAAAATGATATGTGCATAAAATGTGAAAAATGTAGCTTCGCACAACCCATAGTATAGTTCCTTGGGCATACAATCAGCCATAGGGAAATCTGGATAGATAGGGACAAGGTGGAAGCTATCCAGGACTGGGAAGCTCCAACGAAGGTACCAGAACTTCGGTCCTTCCTCGGCTTAGCAAACTATTATTGGAGATTCATCTTCGGTTACTCGGCTATTACATCCCCACTCACTGACTTGCCGAAGAAAGACAGAGTGGGAATGAAGCGAAATATGCTAAGAGACATTTGAGAAACTCAAGGCAGCAATCACCAAGGAACCCATACTGGCCCTGCCTGATTTCTCCAAAGATTTTGAAGTCCATACTAATGCGTCTAACTTTGTTATAGGAGGCGTACTGATGCAAGAGGGACATCTTATAGAATTTGAGAGTCGAAAGTTGAATGACGCCGAAAGGCGTTACACTATTCAGGAGAAGAAAATGACAGTCGTAGTCTACTGCCTAAGGACTTGGCGTCACTACTTGTTGGGGGCTCATTGTTTTATCAAGACTGACAGCGTTGCAACAAGCTACTTCCAGACACAGAAGAAGCTATCTGCCAAGCAGGCCCATTGGCAAGATTTCCTGGCCGAATTCGACTACACCCTGGAATACAAACCAGGGAAAGCTAATGTAGTTGCCGATGCTTTGAGTCACAAGACAGTGCCGACAACCATTGTTAGCTCAGCAAGTAGTGGCATTATCAAGACCATCAAAGAGGGTATGCAACATGACCCCGTGGCAAAACAACTTCTTGCCTTGGCCAGTCAAGGCAAAACTCAGATATTTTGGGAAGAAGATGGTCTCTTGTACACTACTGGTAAAAGAGTATACGTGCCCAAATGGGCAAATTTTAGGCGTACTCTGCTAAAAGAAGGTCATGACTCTGCCTGGGCAGGACATCTAGGGGCAAAAACGCACATTGGCCCTGATTGAGTTTTCTTACTACTGGCCTCGGATGCGGGATGACATCGAGGTATACGTGCGTACTTGTCTAGTTTGTCAATAAGACAAGGTGGAATCTAAGCTTCCTGGGGGTTTACTTGAGCCACTGCCAGTTGCGGAGAAGCCATGGTATAGCATCACCATGGACTTCATTACGTGTTTGCCAAATTCAGAAGGATTCGGCACTATTATGGTGGTTGTCGATAGATTTACCAAGTATGCAACTGCCGGTTGCAAAGCTAAAGAGGCAGCATGTTTATTCTTGAGGGACATCGTAAAATATTGGGGTGTGCCTAAACACATCATAAGCGATCGAGACCCTCGATTTACCGACGCATTCTGGAAAGAATTATTCAGCTTGTTGGGAACTCAACTGCACTTCTCAACAAGTTTCCATCCGCAAACCGATGGACAGACGGAAAGGATTAATGCCTTACTCGAATGCTATCTGAGGCATTATGTCAGCGCCAATCAAAGAGACTGGGCTAAGCTACTGGATATAACCCAATTCTCTTACAATTTGCAACGCAGCGAGGCAACCGGGAAGAGTCCGGATTAATGCCTTACTCGAATGCTATCTGAGGCATTATGCCAGCGCCAATCAAAGAGACTAGGCTAAGCTACTGGATATGGCCCAATTCTCTTACAATTTACAACACAGCGAGGCGACCGGAAGAGTCCCTTTGAGCTTGCAACTGGGCAACAGCCCAACACTCCTCAATCATTGCCCGCCAATGTCGGATTGAAAAATTTAGGCGCTTATCACATGGCCAAGTTTTGGGAGGAACAAGCCGATCTAGCCAGGTCATATCTTGACAAGGCTACCCGCAAAATGAAGAAATTTACGGACCAGAAGCGTCGTCCAGTCAACTATAGGATTGGAGACAAGGTCATGGTGAGATTGAATTCACGGCAGTTCAAATCACTGCGAGGCGTACATCATAGTCTGATTCGGCGATATGAGGGCCCATTCGAAATTGTTGCCAAGGTGGGTATAATCTCTTACCGACTAGACATGACGCATCATCTGAAAATCTATCATGTCTTCCATGCTAGCCAATTGAAACCATATTTCGAAGACATGGAAAACAAGGATTGGGCGCAGTCCAGCCGAAGTCAAATTTTTACCACTCCACCAGCAACAGATAAGTAAGTAGAGGCCATCATAGATCATTAGTTGGTCCGTGGAAAAGGATGGGGCAAGTCGAGCGCACAGTTCCTTGTTCACTGGAAAGGAACTTCACTAGAGGAGGCATCATAGGAGAGGTACGAAGATTTGTGGCAGTTCAGGGAACAAGTCCACAATTATCTTCAGTTGTGCGGCGCCGGGGTCGTTGCCATTTAAAGTGGGGGAGAGTGCACCGCCCCGCCGTCACACCTATTAATTTTTCGCAATTCCAGCGATGACGTGGCTTTCCCGAGCCCAAATCTCGGACAGCCATCAGTGGGAAAACACTTAGGGCCACACAGAAATCATGAGATGCCATCAGAAGGCACCTTTGGCAGAAAGTCAGCAGACCAAGGGACAAGCAGCCGAAAGTGGGAAGGCATCTTTGACCTTCTGGGCCATGGTTGACAGCAGGATCCCTCTAAGTCTGCCTTTTCAGCTTTCCATGCTGGAATGCACCAGGCAGCTCTCCATGCTGGAATGTACCAGGCTGCTGGACAGCCTTACCATCCCTGCCAACCACCCCCTTTGTATAGCCATTTTAATTTATCTAAATAGGATTTATACTCATTCTTTGTAAGCATCAGATATTTGAGAATACAACAGAAAAGGGCATTTGCCTCCCAAATCTGAGTCTCTTTCTTTCATAGCTTTCTTGCTTGTTTCGTGTGATTGCCATCGCTTTAACACGATTGTGATGTTTATTGTCTAAGGGCTGAAGCTAAGTAGCAGTCAGGCTAACTTCACTGCCCTCACCGAACCCTCAGAAAAACGGTTCCGTGACATCAATGTCCAATTGGATCTCATCATCCTCAAGTCCGGGAGTAGCTGGGTTGGTGAACATCTGACGGACTGCCTCAGTAGTTTCATCAGCAAGGTTTGGCTCCTCGGACTGGCCAACTGTTGTTGTTGGCTTTTTGGGAACTGGGCCCGGGTGGTGCGGGTCTATCAACATGTCGAATGGAATGTCTCCGACTGCTGCAATCTTGGTGACCTGTCGCCGGAGCTTATCCACTGATTTCTTCAAAGCCTATGACTTCCGCATCTTCTTTACTTCTTTGCCCAATTCTTCAATCACGAACCCATGTTGTACCAGAGTAGCTATGATAGTGTTCTGGTTGTCTAGAATCTTCTTCATTGTTTCTTCGAGTGTGTGAGGAATCTGGGGTGCCGGAGAGGATGATTGTGCTGCAACCTGACATGGATATGTCAGTCAGCTTTGCAGTAGCTATCTGCATCTAGTTGTTGAGGCTCGCTAGTATTTGGGAGACTCGCAACGCAGAGAGTGTAGTAGATGGCATCGGTACCTGCTTCAAAGCCGATGAGAGAGGTACTTAGGATGAAGGTGGAGGAATGGTAGCTGCACTGATAGACGGCTCTTCTGAAGTGGATGGCATATCAGCTGTCTCTGTACCCACCACCGATGGCTCATCAGACTGGCCAACGGTGGTAGTCGGTTGACTCTTTCTCTTGGGGTTGTGTGCATGCATCAGAGAATACCAAGAGAAGGGCTTCTTTGCCCGAACCTTCGTGTCATAGTCTCTGCGCTCTACCTGTGCATCCGTAAGGTACTTAGTGATGGTGTTGGGATACGGGTAGGAAGTATCAGTCTTCCTGGAGACCACTGACATGTTGGCCGACATCACGACACCTACATTGATCGGGTACCCGACCATAATAGAGGCGACTAGAACTGCCCGTGGAATAGGTATATTTGTCTCATTCTGGCACGGGTCTAGTCTACTGCATACGAATGTCTGCCATCCCTTTGCATCAAAATTTAGGGTGTTCCACTGAATTGGAACCCCTGTTGTGATCCATGGTGGTGGTGGCCTCAGGGCTGCAAGAAGCTCAACTAGCCAAGGGCGAGCTGCATCACCCATCGCCAGCTTCTCCAAGTACTACACTGGTTTCACATACTCAAACCCCAAGTAGGAGTTCAGTATGATCTGGTCAAACCGCACCTTCAGATTTCTCACTTTGTAACTTTGGTCCCTTTCTTGATATGTGCCACATTGGCATAGAACTCCCAGACCAAGTATTCCTTTGCATCCACAACTGACTAGGTGAACCACATCCACCTCTTTCTCTCTCGGAACTGCCTTAACACTTCTGGATTGTACTTGTCAAGATCGCTGAGTTGGAATTGCCACTCAAGAGTGAGAGATCTCACCGACCACCATTCACGGAAACTAGTGAAGGCAGCCAGACTCACAAACCGGTCCTCCTAGACCTCTCTGTTCTTCGACCTTTCAAGGCCGACAACTGTGGTATCACCTCCTCTACCATCGTCCGAAATATCATCCACAACAACTGCTTGTGCTTTAGGGACAGGTGTAGAAGAGGGCTCTGAAGCCTGACTTGCACTCTCCGAACCCTCGGAAGTGCTACGTGAGGAGGAAGGTCTGTCTCTAAGTTGGCACTTTCCCTGTGGTTTTGTGGGTGTGATTGAAACGCAGGCTGCTCTTGCACTAAATCTCCCTCCGATACTTCCCGATATGGGGCATATGAACTAGATTCGGAGGGCTCGGGCTGTCCCTCGGCCTATTGTGGCTTTCTTGCTGATTATCCTTTGGAGGGCGAAGGGTAAATTGCTTTTGCCTCTGCTAGTGTAAGGCTCACCTCTCCCCTTTGACGTGTCACCATGATCTTGAGATCTGACCATTTTCTATAACAAGCAACAACAGAAGTTAATTGTAATTCAATTGCACACATACAGTGATCACAGTGTAAAATCAGAGTGTAGGGTGGGGAAGTGCAGTCCGCACAATTGCAAGTGCGGCCACAGACTAGGTTGTGCGGACCGAACAATTTAGAAGTGCGGCCGCAGTGATGAAACTGCGGTCCGCACAATTTTTATTGCGGCCGCACATTGGATACCTCAAAATAACAACTCTTTGAAGACAAAGATTGGTCTGATCCGCGGCCGCACGCACATTTTTGCGGCCGCGGTGGAATTTCTACATTCCACATAATTTCAAGTACGGTCCGCAGAATCATGCTTCACCAACTGCCCTAATCTCCACTTCTGCGGACCGCATAATTTCTTGTGCGGCCGCAGATTTTAAAATTAAATCGGGCAGACTTTCTAAGGGTTTTAATTTTTTTGCACAAATTCGACATGATAATAGCAATAAAACATGATAATCAAGATACCCATTCCCCAAATAGCAATTAGGAGTTCATCCAACACAATTTAAACCCCATATAGACATAAAATTGACCTCTAGTGACAAATGGCCTAAAATAACTAACAAATTATAAATTAAACTAAGAAAATTGAAGAATCCTAGAAGTGATTTGAGCATACCAGATTTGAAGTAATGCATATGAGTGATCACAGATGTTAGGCTTGAGAACAGCTACTTTAGCAAGAAATATCAATTTTATTTACGAATTTGAGCTTAGAGAAGGAAAAAGTCGAACAGTAGCCCCACAAGTACTATTTATACCGAAGGGACAAACTTAAGGGACAAGAGATCGAGTGCGGCCATAGAATTACTTTTGCGGTCCGCACTCTGCTACCTCGTAGTCCAATTTTCTTTGATCATTTGCGGTCTACAGATTTAGCTGTGCGGCCGCAGATTTTGGTACGGACTGCAGATTTCGTTGTGCGGCCGCACTTTGGCTGTTTCTTTGACAAACAAACTTCAGGGAGTTTGCATTTTTCATCTCAATTTGTGCGGCCGCAGTTGCCTTCTGCTGTAGCATTCAAAATTGTGCGATCCATACTTTTTCCATACTTAGCCAATTTTCCTAAGCACAGTTCCTTTAAAGCGCACTCAGTCCTCCAACACACTTCAAATCCGGTTAGCACAAAATAACACATATCTATAAAAGAAGAAAATAAAAATAAAAAGAAAATATGGGTTGTCTCCCAAGAAGCACCAGATTTAACGTCGCGGCACGAAGCAGATTACCATCACTTCAAATGAATAAGTGCCACCACGTGGCCATTATCACCTTGTCCCAAATAATGCTTCACTTGGCAACCAATGACTCGGAATACCTCATCATTTTTGTTCTTCAAGTCCAATGCACTAAAAGGTGTCACACCCACAATTTCAAAGGGACCACTCCATTTGAATTTCAGCTTTATGGGAAACATCTTCAATCGTGAGTTGAACAACAAAATAAGATTGCCCACCTTGAACTCCTTGTTTCGGATGTATTTGTCATGAAGGTACTTCATTCTCTCTTTGTACAAGGACGAACTTGCATATGCATGGTAGTAGAACTCATCTAATTCATTCAATTGTGCAACCCGCAAGTTAGCGGCTGCATCCCAATTAAGATTTAACTTCTTTAAAGCCCACATCGCTTTGTTCTCAAGTTTCACCAGAAGATGACAAGCTTTGCCAAACGCCAACCGGTATGGAGAAATTCTGATAATAGTTTTGAAAGCAGTCCGATAAGCCCATAGTGCATCATCAAGCTTCTTTGACCAATCCGTCCGGTTAGCATTCACTGTTTTGGACAAAATAGACTTTATCTCCTGGTTGGAGACGTCCACTTGACCGCTAGCTTGAGGATGATAGGGAGTCGTAACTTTATGAGTGACACCATACTTGCTAAGCAAGGTGTCAAAAGTCTTGTTGCAAAAATGCGACCCCCCATCGCTTATGATAGCTCGCGGAGTACCAAATCTTGTGAAAATATTCTTATTCAAAAATGCCACCACACTTCTCGCTTCATTGTTGGGTAGAGAAACAGCCCCAACCCATTTAGACACATAATCAACCGCGACCAAGATGTAGGTGTTTCCACAAGAACTCACAAAGGGACCCATGAAGTCAATAACCCACACATCAAAGAAATCAATCTCTAAAATGGTAGTGAGAGGCATTTCATTCTTTTTAGAGATTCCACCGGCCCGTTGGCATTCATCACATCTTTTCACCATATCACTTGCATCTTTGTAGAGAGTTGGCCAATAGAAACTGCAACTTAGAACTTTAGCCGCCGTTCTTGCTCCGCCATGGTGACCACCATAAGGCGAAGAGTGACAAGCTTCAAGAATAACATTTTGCTCTTCATCTTGTATACATCTTCTAATTACCCCATCCGTGCAAATCCGGAAGAGGTAAGGCTCGTCCCAATAATAGTCTTGACAATCCCGTTTGAGTTTCTTCCTTTGATTTGAAGAGAACTCATTCGGTACAATGCCACTCANAGATGACAAGCTTTGCCAAACGCCAACCGGTATGGAGAAATTCTGATAATAGTTTTGAAAGCAGTCCGATAAGCCCATAGTGCATCATCAAGCTTCTTTGACCAATCCGTCCGGTTAGCATTCACTGTTTTGGACAAAATAGACTTTATCTCCTGGTTGGAGACGTCCACTTGACCGCTAGCTTGAGGATGATAGGGAGTCGTAACTTTATGAGTGACACCATACTTGCTAAGCAAGGTGTCAAAAGTCTTGTTGCAAAAATGCGACCCCCCATCGCTTATGATAGCTCGCGGAGTACCAAATCTTGTGAAAATATTCTTATTCAAAAATGCCACCACACTTCTCGCTTCATTGTTGGGTAGAGAAACAGCCCCAACCCATTTAGACACATAATCAACCGCGACCAAGATGTAGGTGTTTCCACAAGAACTCACAAAGGGACCCATGAAGTCAATAACCCACACATCAAAGAAATCAATCTCTAAAATGGTAGTGAGAGGCATTTCATTCTTTTTAGAGATTCCACCGGCCCGTTGGCATTCATCACATCTTTTCACCATATCACTTGCATCTTTGTAGAGAGTTGGCCAATAGAAACTGCAACTTAGAACTTTAGCCGCCGTTCTTGCTCCGCCATGGTGACCACCATAAGGCGAAGAGTGACAAGCTTCAAGAATAACATTTTGCTCTTCATCTTGTATACATCTTCTAATTACCCCATCCGTGCAAATCCGGAAGAGGTAAGGCTCGTCCCAATAATAGTCTTGACAATCCCGTTTGAGTTTCTTCCTTTGATTTGAAGAGAACTCATTCGGGATGATTCCACACACAAGGAAGTTTGCTAGATCGGCGAACCATGGAACCTCCTTCATTGAAATATCCAAGAGTTTGCTCATCGTGGAAGGAGTCATTGATTTCAAGGCCATCATGCAACCTCCCCTCCTCCTCCAAACGAGACAAGTGGTCCGCCACTTGATTTTCACTCCCTTTTCGATCTTGGATGTCAATATCAAACTCTTACAACAATAGCACCCATATCGTCAACCGAGCTTTTGAATCTTTCTTGCTCATAAGATAGCGAAGTGCCACATGATCTGTATGAATAATAACATTTGCACCCATCAAGTATGGGAGGAACTTCTCAATAGCAAACACAATGGCAAGGAGCTCTTTTTAGGTAACGGTGTAATTGAATTGGGCATTATTCATGGTCTTACTAGCATATTAGATCAGATGAAAACTCTTGTTGATACATTGCCCCAAAACTGCTCCAACCGCTACATCACTAGCATCACACATGAGCTCAAAAGAAATACTCCAATTATGAACGGTGATGATAGGAGTTGTTGTCAACTAGAACTTGAGCAATTCAAAGGCTCTCATTCAATCATCATTGAAGTGAAATTTAGCATCTTTCTCAAAAAGCTTGCACAATGGGTCACCACTTTGGAAAAATCCTTTATGAATCTCCGGTAGAATCCCGCGTGACCCAAGAAACTTCTCACTCCTTTCACGGATATTGGAGGTGAAAGTTTAGAAATCACCTCTATTTTCGCCTTGTTGACCTCAATGCCCTTCTTTGAAATTTTGTGGCCAAGGACAATGCCCTCCTCGATCATGAAATGGCATTTCTCCCAATTCAACACCAAGTTCGTTTCTTCACACCTCGCTAATACTTTATCCAAATTTGCCAAGCAGTCATTAAAAGAATCCCCGACTATCGAAAAGTCATCCATAAAGACTTCAAGGTAGTCCTCTACCATATCCGTAAATATCGCCATCATACACCATTGAAAAGTGACCGGTGCATTGTACAAGCAAAATGGCATCCGCTTGAAAGCGAAAATGCCATAGGGACAAGTGAAAGTTGTTTTCTCTTGATCTTCTGGGGAAATAAGGATTTGTTTGTAGCCCGAATATCCATCTAGAAAGCAATAGAACGCCCGGCCGACCAACCTATCAAGCATTTGGTCAAGAAAGGGTAGTGGGAAATGGTCTTTCCTTGTTACTTTGTTTAGCTTCCGATAGTCCATACACACTCTCCACCCGATCACCGTTCTTGTTGGAATCAACTCGTTCTTATCATTGATGACCACAATTATGCCTCCCTTCTTCGGGATACATTGCACTGAAAAAGTCCACGAACTGTCGGAAATAGGGTAGACCACCCCGACATCCAACCATTTAATAATCTTCTTTTTGACCACGTCTTACATGGCTTCATTGAGTCTCCTTTGATGTTCAATGGATGGCTTGGCATCATCCTCCAAGTTAATCTTGTGCATGCAAAATGCGGAGCTTATTCCCCGAATATCTGGCAAAAGTCCACCCAATAGCTTTCTTCCTCTTGTGGAGCACCGCCAATGTAGAGTCAACCTGCTCGTTAGTCAAACAAGAGAAAAGAATAACTAGTAAAGTAGAACAAGGGCCAAGGAATTTATACCTGAGATGTGGAGGCAATGGCTTCAACTCCAAGATAGGAGGCTCTTCAATTAAAGGCTTTGTAGGAGGAGTTTTCCTATTCTCAAGATCCAAAGAAAGCTTCCGGGGTGCATAGTTGTACGACCCCATTCCTTGCAAAGAATTAACACATTTCATGAAGCCATCTATCTTGTCATCATCAAAATTTAGCAAGACAGCCTCCAACATGTCACCCACATTAATCGTGGCATTTGTATCATCAATAATCACATCGGTCACCAAGTCCACGAATGAACACACTTCATTGCTATTCGGTTGCCTCATGGATTTGCACACGTGGAACACTACCTTTTCATCACCCACCCAGAAAGTGAGGTCACCGACTTTCACATCAACAAGAGGCTTCCCCGTAGCAAGGAAAGGTCTACTAAGAATAATCGGGACCTCATAGTCCACTTCACAATCAATAATAACAAAATCCATTGGGAGAATGAACTTGTCTACTCGAACCAATACATCCTCAATCACCCCAATGGTCTATTCATTGTACGATCGGTCATTTGTAATCTCATAGATACGGGTCTTGGTTGTCCAATTCCCAATGTCTTGAAAATCGAATAGGGCATCAAATTGATACTCGCCCCAAGATCACAAAGAGTTTTTGCAAACTCGGCACTTCCAATGGTACAAGGGATTGTGAAAGCACCGTGATTTTCCAACTTAGGAGCCATCGAATACACAATTGCACTCACTTGGTGCGTGACTTTGATAGTTTCAAAATTCATCGACCGTTTCTTTATCACCAAGTCCTTCATAAATTTTGCATATCCGGGCATTTGCTCCAAGGCTTCAACTAATGACACATTTATCGAGAGACTCTTCATCATATCAATGAACTTTTTGAATTGATTCTCGCCGTTTTTCTTGGCAAGCCTTTGAGGATAGGGAGGAGGTGTCTTAGAAAATGGTGCCTTAGTTTTTTGTACTACCAGTTCCGGTATGTCAATCACATGATCCCTAGAATTGTTCACATCCTCTTGAGTCGCTTCCACCGTGTCATCAATATCAAGCTGCACTTCCTCATTTGCGTGTACAACATTGTGTGAGATCTCCTCTTCCTCTACCAGTTGCTCATCATCCACAAGTTGCCTTTGACTTGAGGCAGGTGCATTCCCACCTCTTCCACTTCTTGTAATAACGGCAATGGCATGCCCCGTATTGTACCCACCCTTCAGGTTCACCACCGTATCACTTGGTAGTGCCCCCTTAGGATGAGAATTTAAAGATTGAGAGATTTGACCCTTTTGCACTTTTAAGTTTCGAATTGACGTGTTGTGTGAAGCAAGTTGGGCATCAGAATCGACATTCTTCTCCATCATTTGCTTGAACATGTTCTCAATACGACTCATATAATTGTTGGAGGAACTAGGACCATAAGAAGGATAAGGAGGTGGGGTTGCTCGGTTGTTGATTCATCGGGGGCCTTGAAAACCCGACCCCCAATTTTCTTGGTTGTTGTTCCACCCTCCTTGGTTGTTGCCTCCCCAATTGCCTTGATTTTTATTGTTTTGCCAATTCCCTTGGTTATTTCTTCCACTCCAATTGCCTTGATTGTTTCCACTATTCCAACTACCTTGGTTGTTAGAATTCCAATTGCCTTGATTATTTGAAGGTCTCCATTGTTGTTAACTAGGGCCTTGGGAGTTGTTTATTTTCCCTTGAAAGTTTTTCACATATTAGACCTCTTCCTATTTATCATTGTAAGAATCACCTTGATCAAATCCACTATCATCTTGCATAAGATTGTCTACTCTTTGTTGCACTTATGGACTTTTTGTTCTTCTCTTTTTTACCATCATATTGACTCCCTCCATAACATTGACTTGCCTCGGGTTTTGTACTTCTTGAAGTTGAGCCTTTTCCAATTGGTTCATGGTGGTTGTCAACTCGATTATGGCTTACCCATGGTCATGTAACTCTTTATGAAGAAGAATCACATTTAGATAATCTTGTGTAACATTGGCTCTAGATTGCCACGCCAATGAAGTATTCACCATCTCATCCAAAATATCACATGCCTCTGCATAGGGCGTACTCATGAAGTTTCCACCGGCAAGTTGGTTCACTACACATTGGTTGGTGGTATTGATCCCCCGATAGAAAGTTTGTTGAATCATGTTCTCTGCCATATCATTGTTGGTGAACTCTTTCACCATTGTTCTATACCTTTCCCATATCTCGTGCAGTGGTTCATTGGGCTCTTGCTTGAATGCTAGAATTTTATTCTGAAGAATATCCATGTGCCCGGGAGAGAAGTACTTTGAAATAAATTTCTCTGCTAGTTCATCCCAATTATGAATGGAATGATTTGGAAAACGTTCCAACCAATATAAAGCTTTTCACCGTAGCCTTAAAGTATTCTCGGAGACATTTGTTTGTTTGCTCCCCCAACACGTATCTACAAACCTCTTCAAATCTTTATATGTATTTTGACCCGCTGCACAGGTAAAGAACCCTCGTTGCTCGAGCAAAGTGAGCACCACGTTGGTTATTTGGAAGTTGCACACCCTAATACGGGGAGGCACTATAGCACTTGCATACCCTTTATTCGGCAACACTCGTTGTGGAGCCGCTCGTGGTGGAGGTGGGGGTGGAGCGGGTACATTGTCTTGAGGCGGTCGGCCTCATCTATTGGCCTAAGGTTCAAGAGGGACCTCATCCATGTGATCATCCTCAACATCCATATCCCTCATGGTTATATTTCCGAGATCTTTGTTTGCCATGATTGCACCTATAACACTTACACGTTAGTAACAAGGAAGAAAAAGAAGATATCCCAAACACACACCTAACTATATAGCTAACATCATTTTTAGCTCCCCGTCAACGATGCCAAAAATTGATCTCGTCCAATTTCACTCCTCTCTTTGAGATTATGAAAACGGTCGATGCAATAGTAATACCCAACAAGAGTCGGGGTCGAATTTCATAAGGAACTATATGAATAGGTGTTAGTAGTATATATCTTAGCGCGTGAGTTCGTATATCTAAATTTTCACTTTCGCAATATTTGGGTTTGTTTAAAAATCTAAACTAAACTACGATTGCGATTCAAAGAATGAAACTAGGAAAATATTTTTTTTTGTTTTCCAAATGATATAAAAGGCCTAGGGCTATGATCTTCACCTAGGTGTTTGCCTAATGTGTTGTAAACTTTAAAGCTTATTTTATTGGTCGGGGTATATTATAGCTATCAACACTCAAGTGCCCACTCAATACCTCTCGGTCAGAGAGTGATTTTGCCCCATTTGGCTTTCTCAAGTCCAAATGGGTATTGAAAAAAATAGTTTATAAGAAGCTCAAGTCGGGTTTTACTATCTCTAGGTTCAACCCTTTAATTGGGCTTATCAATCTCTCGATTGATTCTTGCTAGCCAAGTTTTTCTAGACTATGTCTCTCTTTCTCAAGTAGAGACTAAGTCAAATAGGCATGAATTAGTGTTTGCAACCATTAATTCTTCAAATAAAAATAAGAACAAGGCTAGATAATAAATACCCAACCATAAACAAGCAATAAATCAAACACCCATTAAGTTTAAACACTAGGGTTGAGTCACAACCCTAGTGAAAATTTAGCTACTCATGCTTAAACTAGAAGAAATAGGAGAAAAAATGATAATTAAACCCATATTGATAATTAAAAGGATGAAATCAATATTCAAAAAGCTCAAAATAGCAAAAACTACTAAAAAGAGTAAAAGAACCCGTCTCTTGTAGCAACTGATGTCAAAAGTTAACCTAAAAAAGTGAAACTCTTCTATTTATACAAAGCTGAAATTTTCAGACAAAAATACCCTTTCGGAGGTTCTGCAGCCGCACAATTCCATGTGCAGTCCACACTTTGCTTCAGCTTGGAAATCTTTGAAATCTGCGGCCGCATAATAATGAAGTGCGGCCGCACTGCTCTCTTTCTGCGGTCCGCACAATAATGTCTGCACCGCAATTTGTTCTTCTGTGGTCCGCACATGGAATTGTGCGGTCGTGTAGCTCTTCTTCTGTGGCCGCACAATAATTGTGCGGTCCGCACTTGTGTTGGATTGGATGTGCAGGTTCTCTGAACTTTTGCTCCGACATAACTTCCGCGGCCGCACAATTCGTGTGCGGTCCGCATCTTGCAACATTCTCTGATGGAATTGCTTCATGACCTGTGGCTGCAGATGATATTCTGCGATCCACACTTTGAGCTTTTGTGCCTGTTTTTGTCCTTGAGTTCAGATTACTCTTTCTTGAGTTGGATTTCATCTCGGGAGCTCATCTTTCAATATTCCTGCAATTAAGTACATTTTATCAGTTTTCCGGAATACAATTAAGCACTTCTAGATTAAAACAAAAGCTAAAAGGCGCTAATAAGTAGTCAAAGTCCCTACTTATCAATAGCCCGGTGAAGATGATGGTATAGAAGGTATGGGTAAGTTAAAAATAGTGTTACTTTGACTTCCTTTGTTAGGCATACAATAATACTAAACTGAGTTATTAGATGGAGGGGGTATAGTGAACATGGTAGATGGTAATGAAGTCGACTGAGGAGGATGAGGAAAGGGATGACGAGGAAGAAGAGGACTCATATTTGGCATACTTGAGGTAGTTGGAACAGATTATTTTTTCTTCTTGGATTTCATCTTTTCCTTCCCCTTAGATGCCATATCTGTAATATAATCATAATAAAATACAAAACAAAAAATATAACAAGTGATAGTAAATATAAAATAATTATTCTACAAATTAAACGACTAAAGAAATAAATAAACAATCTAACAGGTCATACAAATATAAAATAATTTTACAACATAATAGATAATTAAAGGAGTAACATAAAATGCTTAACATGTCATAAAAAAAACACAACAATTCTTCAAATATATTAAATGATTGAAGGAAGAACAACCTAAAAAAGAATAATAAGTCAATCCTCATCGCTATCTTCATAGTAAACATCTAAGTCTTCATCATCGTCTGTTTCACTTTCATCTAGTAATTTTTCCTCATCACTTGTTTCACGTTCAACACCTCTAGTTTTTTCCTCATTTGGTCCAAGGACAGAAGGATCAAATTCTTCATATATCCCTTCATTATGCTGTAATTCATCTGCTAATTCATCATCCACTATTGATTCAACATTTGAAATATCATTCTGGTACGCCATATCTAATGCATCTTCGACTACCACTCTACCCACGGGCTTTGTTTTCAAAACTACCCGCTATGCAGACTTATTCTTGTTCAAAGGATAAGGAGTATAATACACTTGTTTCACCTTTTGTGCAATGATAAAGGGATCATAAAGTCTATACTGCCCCGTGTGTTTAATTTCAATTATTTTGTACTAAATGTGCATATTTGTACCTCTATTTGGTGTTGGATCATACCATTTACATCGAAAGAGTACCAACTTTTTCTTCGGCCAACCTATAATATACTCCAATTCCAAATTCTCTTGAAGCACACCATCATAATCAACATCTCCATCACCCTTCACCCACACCCCACTATTGTTGGTTTTCTTTCCATTAGTCCAGTTATGTGTAACACCATAACTTGGTATCTTAGATGGTGGAGACTCTGTTACTTTAGGCAGATCCCTTACTCTGTTTCAAATTTCTTCTGAACATAAGCAGGCCGGTGGCTCCTCAAAATCAGTTCGGTTCTTCATAAATGCACTTGTATTTCGCCTAAATTCATGATTCATTGGCAAGAATCTACGGTGGTAGTCGAACCATGTATTTTTACCTCTATGTTTCAAAGTAAATATTTTTGTGTCTTCCATACAACAAGGGTAAGCTAACTTTCCAGCAGTCGACCACCCGGACAACATTCCATAAGCAGAAAAATTATTTATAGTCCACATCAAAACAACATGCAATTTGAAGTTTTATTTAGTTGATATATCATATATTTCCACACCTTGATGCCATAATAATTGTAACTCATCAATCAAAGGCTACAAGTATACATCAATCAAACTTTTCGGATTGCGTGGACCTGGAACAATACAAGTTAGGAACAGATATAGACTTGTTATACACAACTCGGGCGGAAGATTATACGGGATAACAAACACTGGCCAATACGAATATGGTGCAGACAACAAATGGAGTAAATCCATGTGTGCATAATCCCAACCTAATGTTTCTTGGTTCACTAGCAAACTCGGGGAACACCCTATTAAAATGCTTCCACGCTTCTCTAGCAAACTCGGGGGACACCCTATCAAAATGCTTCCACGCTTCTCCATCTGACGGATGGCATAGAATACCGAGTGGCCTTCTATGTTCATAGTGCCACCTCATATGAGGACCAGAGCTTATTGATACATACAACCTCTTTAACCTACGTATAAAGGTAAGTAATGCATCGCTTTAACTATAACTTTCTTTTTTGTATTGGCATTTGTGACTTCCTTAAAACGAGGCTGATTACAAAATTTACAGTTCTCTAGAGATACGTCATCCTTATAGAATAACATGTAACCTTTCTCACAATAATCAATTCTCTCTGATGAAAGATCCAACTTAAAACTAATTTTCTATCAGTGTAGAAATCTTTTGGTAAATCAATGTTACTGGATTAAGTTCATTCATAAGCCCAGAACCCATGCCCGCTTGGAAAATAGAACTATCCAATTTAATACTTAGCAATCTAACCGCAACAGACAACTTGAAATGCACCGAGCCTTCATACAATGGATGACTAGCTTCCTCTAACTATTCATAGAAACGCTTAGCCTCATCATTTGGTTCGGATTGAACCCCAGAAAACATTCCAAAAGCATCCCTCTTTATTTTATTATATCGAGAATTTTTAACATTATGCTCCGCAATGGGGCTACCCTCGCCACCAAAAGAATTATGAAAGTTAACATTATCTAAACTAGAATGCTTCTCCTCGTGAACAGTCCATATATAATAATTTTCTACAAACCCTTTCTTGTAGAGATAAACTTTAACTTCGTCTGTTTTCAATAACTTAACATACTTACATTTCACACAAGGGCACCTAATCCTTCCTCCAATAAGAAAATCATCAAGTGCTTGAGCCTTAGCAATAATTTCAGCAACCCCTTCAATAAATGCATCCCTCAAGCCCGCATGATTAGGATGATTTTTATTATATATCCATCTACGATGCACAAATTTCATTTACACAAATAGAAATCTAGAAATGAGATATTTAAAACAATTTGAGTCATTTAAACTGGTTACAAAGTTATACTTTTTCAAAGGTTCGTTTTAGATATATATATATCATTGTGTCAAAGCACTTTAATTGATATATTTTATTTTTTAAATTAATATTTTTTAACACTCGAATCTCACATTAATCTCTATTTTAAATAATATAAGTCGTTAACTATAATAGTTAAATTTGAATAGCTTCTTAAATGTTCATATAATCCAAATTAACTAATGATTTCTCAAATTTACAAATTAATCTTAATGTTGAAATTGAAAAAATTTAAATTTAATATCATTCTAATAATAAAACTAACAAGAAACAATGAACCTAGTACAACAAACTTTACACCAAAGTTTTAAACTATAACTAGTTAATACAATTACTGTTGGAAGTGAAAGTGAAAGTTCGTTTTTCTTCTTTCCTATCATTGTTTTCTCAATTACTTTATGCCAACAAGTCACCTTTTTTATTTCGAAAATAATTAAGTTAATCAAACACAAATTCAATATATTCTTAACAAATTCAAAATTAGATTTAGGATTTCTTAACATATTCTTGTTTTACCCATAATTTCAACCATACCTAATTCAACATATTCTTCTCTCTTTTTGTTTTATATTATGTATCATTAAAAAACTAAAATCCTTAACATTTTAACCATACCTACTTCAACTAGCTAGTATGTTCATATATAGAAAATTACTACAAAT
Source organism: Nicotiana otophora (assembly GCA_000715115.1). Lineage (NCBI taxonomy): Eukaryota > Viridiplantae > Streptophyta > Magnoliopsida > Solanales > Solanaceae > Nicotiana > Nicotiana otophora. Next base: position 273,276 of record AWOL01S0017333.1, read on the forward strand.
TTAACAATGAAAATAAGATATATATGTCAACAAAATACTTGCCTCGATGGAAACAATGCCGGAGAAGTCAACTGAGCCTATGTCGCCGCCGCCGCGCCACTCCTGAAAAACAGGCAAAATAAATAAATAAATAAACTGGAAATAGGGAGGAGGAATGAGAGGGAGACGGAAGGAGGAAATGAGAGAGAGAGAGAGAGAGAGAGAGAGAGAGAGAGAGAGAGCGAAAATACATTTAAATTAGGGGAGAAGGACGAGAGGGAGAGAGGAGGAGGATGAGAGAAGAAGGAGGAAGAAAAGAGAGGAGAAAAGAGATTTTGTTTTTGGGGACGAGGGATAGTTTTTTTTTTAAAAATAATTCCGACCAATTCGGTCGGAATTGTCATTTCTTTTTAAAAAGTACCGACCAATCAGTCGGAATTAAAGTCAAACAAGTCAAACAAAATTTTCCGTCAAAAGTTGCGACCGATTTGGTCGGAAATGTGGTCGAATTTTTTTTAAAAATATATAGGTGATATTTTTTTACAATTCCAACGGATTCTGTCGGAAATTTCGGACAAAAATTTTCAGTCGGAAATTCTTGATTTTCTAGTAGTGTTAGTCCCTTTAGTTTGTGTAAATTTTTAAAAGAATAGTTAAATTCTTGAACAAAATAGAGTCTTGAAAACGTTAGGTAATTGGGGTTGGGGGAGGGGAGGGGTGGGGGAAGGGGAGCACGCGAAACATAGGGATTTGGAAGAAGTGGGAGGGATAAGAAAAGTAGCATAAAAAAATTTCTAAAAAATATTTTTTACTCTCTAAACAAACACTAGAAAAAGTTTTTCGGAAAACATTTTTCACTCACCAACCAAACAAGGAAAAAAAAATGATAACCACTCATTTTCTAGGAAAATATTTTTCTATGAAAAATATTTTTTTCATATCAAACATGAAGACTAAAAGTGTACCACTTTATTAAAGAATGTGGATTATTAGTGATCCATGTGAAAGAAATAGAACTAGTTTGAGTTAAAGTCCAAAGATACTGGACTTTTTGGGGCCTTTTCTCTCCCCCTTTGGTCCGTATATTGGTGTTTGAATATGTAAAAGTTTAAATTAATTATTTGAATTAATATGATATTAATGAAAGCAAATGAATTATTTAAAGCAATAAAAAGTTACTTTGATTCAGAAAATATCTCAAAAAAAAAAATTGAACTGCAAATAGTTTAATATTTTGAAAATTTAAAAAATATTAATTCATAGAAAAATAAAGCTGCCTAAAGTATTTTATAGCCTGTTTGGCCAAGCTTTCCCTCGTTCAAAAGCACTTTTGTTTTTTACCGAGGTTTTAGGAGGAAAAAAAGTGTTTTTGAGGAGAAGCAGAAAAAAATAGTTTTTCCAGAAGCACTATTTTGAGAAGCACTTTTGAGAAAAATATACTTAGAAGCAGTTTTTAGTCAAACACAAATTGCTTCTAACCAAAACTATTTTTAAAAAATAAATTTTTGAAAAAAAAATACTTTTCAAAATAAACTGATTTTTCTAGTTTTGGTAGGTGTTGAATAAAGTACAAATAGGTTCTTTTGCCATGGTGGGGCAAAAGTTGGATGTACCCGTGCTTGCAGTTCGCTGGGGAAAGCATAGTTTTGTTATTTCTCTTGTTTCTCTGCTTAGATAACTCCAACTTTTTAAGTACAAAGTTAAAGACATTTGCATTTTGGGATTTTGTAGTACAGTATAAAGTTAAAAACATTTCCTCTTGGGATTTGGTAGTATCAGGAAAAAGTTAAATACTACTACATCCGTTTCAGTTTATTTGAACCTATTTCTTTTTTGGTCCATTTCAAAAAAAATGAACCCTTTCTTAATTTGGAAATAATTTTGCTTAAACTTATAATTCTACCCTTAATGAGAAGCTTTTATAACCACACAAATACTCTGACCCCTTTTTGAATTGTTTAGGACCACAAATTCCAAAAGTTTTCATTTTTTCTTAAATTCCGTGCACAGTCAAACAGGTTCACATAAATTGGAACGGAGGGAGTACTATTTATTTACTTTTGTTTTTATCTTTTTGGACTTCTACAGAATCCAGAGCTTATGAAAGGAAAAGCTTTCAAGAAAAATTATGTCACTTTCTCAATCTTTAACTTGTACCCTAAGTTTGAATTGAATCTGAGAGCATCTCTCTGATGTTTCACTTAACATCATACATCAGTCGATTAAGTTAGCAAATCTAGTTGGTGTAAGAACTGAAGGTTTTGGTGGCCTCTTCCTGTCTTGCAGCAGCAGATGCAAGTGGATTACATCTCTTTCTCAATCTTGGGGAACATAATATGCCGATATGGTACATAACTATATTACAATCTAGTATCTCCTTCCCAAAAAGAATAATAAAGTTCTCAATACAAGTATATTCTCCTTTCCAGGAAAAGACTCCTCAATACACAGTGCAATTTGTGTAAGCAAAACAAAGTATGTAAATAAATTTCAGTGTCAAATTGAGAGGGGAATGGGTCGTAGAGAGGTAGAACCATGTTCGCCCCGGCCTACTCCAACTCTTTGGTCTTCCTGCATGGATAGGCTTGATTGCATGTGTGAGTTTATCGCATCTCCAATGCAGTTATAGAGTATGCGGTGAAGAGAGCAATATTCGTAAACACTATGCCAGCAGACTTCCTGCTCATTCGTTTGTTCTCTTTTACAAGCATCAGCAAACACTATGTAAACACGCTTTATACATTGAATGTCAGATCTCAATAAGAACGAAATTTAACTATAGGCACTAGAAGATTTAAACCATCCCTGAAAGTTGTAGGTGTCATGTCAAAGAAAATTACGGGGTAGCCTGTCAAAGTTATTGCACAACCCTTTCTATTAGAACGTCGTTCCAATTGCAGTAATCTCAACTACAGAGAAGAGTAGCAAGACTAACATTATATTCTGTAATCAGTATCAAAGATAATGGAAAATGATAAAAGAAAGAAAGGAAAAACAATATTCTGAATTTCAGTATGGACTTCATACAACAACAACAACAACCCAGTATAATCCCACTAGTGGGGTCTGGGGAGGGTAGTGTGTACGCAGACCTTACCTCTACCCTGGGGTAGAGAGGCTGTTTCCAATAGACCCTCGGCATCCTTCCCTCCAAGAACTCCCCACCTTGCTCTTGGGGTGACTCGAACTCACAACCTCTTGGTTGGAAGTGGAGGGTGCTTACCATCAGAGCAACCCACCTTGTCATATGGACTTCATAGAACAATCTAATTAGGGCCAAAACCATACCTCTACAATTTCCTGATTTATGTCTGGATTGCTCGTGAAGGCAAAATCCGTCCTGTTAAAAGAAGACATTGACGGTTAGAAAGAGTAAACAATTAGCAGCTAGTTGGCATGCATCACTTGATAACATTCAACAGAAGGTGAAATAAACATATGTAAAGCTGCAACAAAGCTCAAATCAACTATAAAAAACTTGATATGCTACTAACAAAATATATTTAAACTGTTGAATCAAAAGAGGTTAAAAGGAAACAGAAAAACGAAACAGCCGGTTATGAAGGCATTTGAATTCGATTTATTCCTGCAAGAATATGATGATGAATCAACTTTCCATTGTTTATATAAGCCCATAGAAGCAACAGACTTATTCCTCCAGAATCTTCTAAAGAAAAGATTCTCAGCAGTCCGCTCATTCAAGCTGTCATGACAATTCAATTTTGTATCAGCTACTGACTGTGGATTTTCTTTCCTGAATCAAGACTATTTCTGTGTCGAGATTGGAAACAACCTCTCTACCTTCACAAGGTAGGGGTAAGGTCTGCATACACACTACCCTTCCCAGACCCCAATTGTAGGATTACACTGGGTTTGTTGTTGTTGTAATCAAGACTACTTCTGTGAAGCTACAACAACAACAACAACAACAACAACCCAGTATAATCCCACTAGTGGGGTCTGGGGAGGGTAGTGTGTACGCAGACCTTACCCCTACCTTAGGGTAGAGAGGCTGTTTCCAAATGACCCTCGGCATCCTTCCCTCCAAGAACTCCCCACCTTGCTCTTGGGGTGACTCGAACTCACAACCTCTTGGTTGGAAGTGGAGGGTGCTTACCATCAGAGCAACCCACCTTGTCATAAGATACTATTATCAAGCATTTAAGTTAGCCCATTAGATTACTTTCACTCGAGTGTAAGTCTTCAAATCCAAACTAGCAGATAATGCCAAGTAGACATTACTTCTAAGATAAGATTATCAAAGAGATATATTTGTGAATATATAAGAGCAGATGCATTCTACGGCTGATACGAGTTGGAACAAACATGCTTCTAAGACCAATAGAAAATACCACCTAATAATGTTTTTTTAATTGGTTATACCACCTAATAATCTATATAAGGTATTCAACATGTTGATATTGTACACAGTTGAGAGAAATCAAGGAAACATCGAATGAGCCTCCATTAGCATCCTCTCATTATTAGCATGTTCAGAAGCATATAGCAGCAGAGAGTACTTTGGTTTTGAGGGTAATACTTTGAGATTCCTCGAGATAACAAAATTTAGACATTCCGGAAGTTATGCATACCACACATAGGAATGGATGCTCTCTCTCTCTCTCTCTCTCACACACACACACACACACACACACAGAGATTACAGTTTACTGAGTCTTCTTTTCCTTGTTCGAGGACTTCAAAATCTTTCTCAATACATTCTCGTCAATTTTCCTGTACTGTTTCTGAATGACTTTCTGTGCTGTAATAAGCTTGTCATCTATTTGATTTTGGTACTTCTCGTATAGCAGAGGCACAGACAAGCTAAAAAGGGTCCCTGAAGCCAAAAAGAAGGGACTAGATCAATGATTAAATGCGCATAAAAACATCAATAACACAACAGAAAAGCCTACTCACCTATATAGAGCAAAGTAAGGAAAGTGAAAAAGCTACCAACATAAGATATCAACCACAAGCCAAGAGCAACCTGACGAACAAAATCCACATTAAGTAGAAACAAATACGAAAATGATTGGACTAACGAAAAAAGAAGGATAACATGAGAACAGACCCAACCAAAAAGTTTCAAATTCCCACTAATAGCAATATCATGTGCAATCAGCAGTATATGGTTTACCCAAACACGCATCATATCAGCAGCCTTCACGACAAATTCCTCGGGAACTTCCATATCGGGAATTGGAGGTAAAGATCTGGAATTATAGATACAACAATTCGTTCAGTTTGTTGCAGACGTAAAATAAATAATTCAGATGTGTCTTTTTGGTTTAAACTTGTAGATGAGGCAATTCACATAACAATATTTTCACATTTTCACATGCTTGACTATGAAAAAGAATCAAGTTATATGCAAAGGGTGTGTTGCAAAAGTAAAATACATAACTATATCTACTCTCTAACAACTTAAGTTCTTAGATGAGACAGTTCACAAAGCACCACACAACTAAGTCTTACAATAAATATTAACCTACATTAAATGTATAACTTGTGAGTTTTGACAGAGGAAGAAAATGTGAAAAATAAATGCATCAATCAATACCTGTTGAGAAGTGAAGCAGATTTACCCCAAAAGAAGAGAATCACAACTAAAAGCAACATCACATTGGCAATAAAGGATAAGAGATTGTAGCCAGCTCGCTCAAATAGAAACCAAAGGACAGTAGAACTAACAAGCAGAGTAACACTAGCGCATTGTCTCCTCCACAACAACACGTCAGCAACTGCAATAACAATTATTAACCTCATGAATACCATTCTCCCTATCAAAATAGTATCTCTATTTTCTTCATTTCTATGATTCTTTCATTTCCTTGTGATTAATACCACTTAGTTGGGAATTAAGTGCATTCTAATCGATGCTAACATGAAGAAATTCGAGAAAAAATGGAGGATTAATGTCAAATCCGAATTGATGGAAATTCAGAGGCAAATTGTGAATAAAATATAGTAATCATTTAGTATTAGATAGGGAAAAAAACCTGTGCCACCACCGAGAGCATGATTGACGAAAGACTGTCGAGGATCTCCCATGGCGATTTGGGTTTTTTGTGTACTCTGCAATTGAAGAAGGAGAGGAAAGGGGAGGGAGAAACGATTGTAATATGGCGTTAGCTTTGACTTTGATAAGCAAATTGTTAAGCTGCTTATTAGAGTCCGACATTATCATAAACAAGATTAACAGTTAGCATTGGCAGGCTATTTTCATTTAAAAATGTATAAATCAAATTTTAAAAGGGCTGCCTATTGGTCAAAATCATGTTTAGAATGCGATGGAATTCGTCCATATTAGGCGTGTGTATAGTTGGTTTTATCCGTTCCAAGTATCCATTATAGGTTTATAAATATGTTAAATCAATAACATTAAATCGGTAAAATATCTATTACCGAGTATCGATTAGTTGGTTATCAATTTTTATCGGTTTGATTACCCTATAAGATAACTCAATCTAGAGAGAATAAGCGTATTGTACATTGGGTAAAACCTAATAGGTATTTGTTGGCTACCGCCCACCGGAACTTAATCTGTGTAGTAGAAAAGATAAAAGTTGATAATTTAAAATGTAAAATAGTTATTTGACCATCGAAAGTTTGATAAATCTAAAATCTGGCGTGACTTTTTTAGCATAATCAAGTGATATTTCTGTTATAAACAAAGAAAATATAATTTTTCTTAGTTAATTTCAAATAATTGAATGAGTATCTGAGTAATGGACTCTAGTAATAGATTGAAAGAAAATAAATAACAATCAACTAAGCAAAAGATATATACATCATATTATACTAAAATCATTTATACTAAAAGTGGGAAAATCCTAAGTAAAAACTTGAATTACCTATTAAAAACTAATAGACTTTTATATCGTTATTAAACTAAATAGTCCCTTCAATTTAGTACACAACATACGTAAGTTACAAGGTTAGTCATGGAATTATTAAACTTATGTAGATACATGTATCTAAGATATTGAGTTTATACAAAGTTAATTTCTACTCCATTATTCCGTCAAAATCCAGTGCACTAACAACAAATTTCTTCTTTTCTCTCATAACGTTAAGCTAGCAATCAAGAAAATGAATAATTCAATATAATAAATAATATTTATTGGATAATGATGCATGGTCTCTTCAATTCCCTACAATTATTATGCGTTTATGCTCTTCAAATCAATATAATCTTTGCAAATGCTCAAGCATTAATTTGAGTTGTGAGCAAATGAAGAGACTGATGAAGGACTACGATGGTGGATTGAGGTACATTGCAGCTGGATTTGTTTATGTCTCCGATTGTACGATTTTCCTTTTTTGGTTGTGCCACTCGACATCTCTACCATTCTTCTAATCTTTCTTTTTGTTTAAAAATAGCTACAAAGGGACAAAAATACTTAACAATTTTTATTTCCATCATTTCAGATACTCCATTAGTTTTAGAAATTAAATAGATATATTTTGTAGATTAATTAAATTTTTTAATCTTCTTTAGGAGAACTATATTTAATTGTTTTCTTTTACTTTATTTTTAACTCATCAATAGTATAGATATTTCCAGCATAAGATCCAAATGGTAAACTCTTACTATGATATTTGAACCTATTTTTATTTTTTGCTTTTTATTATTATCTTAGTAAGGAGATGATTTCTCAGTAGGCTAGCGTTAATATTCACGTATTTTCGTGATATTTCATTTGGCTAGAAAATTGTAAGTCAACTAATTAAGAAGGTGGTATTCGCGCCTTTTTTTAAAACTGAAATTTATGAGGTAGCATGTGGTTAACTCATTAAGGCATCTAAGAATTTTTTTTGGAGTACAGTTTTATGTTTACTGGGTTAGCTAAATAATATTAATAATTATTTTTTAAGACTTGAAATACCTTGTTTTTTTTTAAAATTAAAGTATATCTTTTAATAATATTTGTAATTTTAAAAAGTTTGTACTTACTTGTATTGGATACACGCGCAATGTGCGTGTCTAGAAACTAGTATATAACTATATATATATATATATATATATATATCTTAAAATATATATATATAC